>CM032485.1:14996113-15100453 GCA_019059595.1 Marasmia exigua
AGAATGCAAAATTATTCCTTGACCCCTATACATACTGAGTATTTTGTATACCTTTTCAGTGTTTTGTATCTATGTTTAATTTTTTTTTTCCATGCAACTAATTTTATGTTTACACTGAATAAATCCGCATACTATCCAGAAAATGGCGGCGCGCATCAAGAGGTTTGGCTCCTCGTTCCTGCCCCGAGCCATCAAGACATGGAATGCCCTCCCAGCTCATGTGTTTCCTCCTTCATACAATCCGGGGTCTTTTAGGCGGGGCGTGAAGCGGCATCTCAGCAGGCCATCAGGGTGAGGATGGCAGACTCAATGCGTACTTTGTTAGTTCTATTGTGCCTGTCAGCCTCATATTTGGATTTCACGGCCGCTTAGCATCAGGGAGTCAGGTCATCCTGATTGGCCTTTCTATAAAAAAAATTTTTTTTTCTATTTCTATTTCAAATATCTGAAAATTGTTCAAAAGAACTTGTTCCAAATAACGTGATGAATAGGTACGTGTTTTTGTTTACGGATACATCCTGTACTATGTATCTATTTTCAGCTGTGGGTCAAAGCTTTCCTAATTACATGTGGGATGAGTTATTTATTGCACGAGGTCCACCCTCCATAAATCCTGATATAAAAATATGTTACATATTTTTGGTCCGTTGCGTAATAGAACAACCGATCTTTAAAGTAATAGTCTCGAAGCCTGATGCGAGATAGCACTTTTGATAGTGACTCTGCCTCATACGCCTAATGTCGTGGGTTTCATTCCCATCGTTTCTAGACAATCATTCGTGCTATAATTTATCAAGACAGGAATTAACACGATATATATTATGTGATACAACGTGGTCACGTGACCACGGCTGCTTTAACGTAGCCGAAACGTCGAGCCAAATATGTGAGTACACAATGTTGTATCACATAATAAATATCGTGTTATTTCCCGTCTCGATTAATTATAGTTATAATGCAACGCGAAAATCTAAAAAACTAATCATTCGTGCGATGATCACGGGTTTGTTCAGTGCCTAGGTATGAAAATGGAATAATGGTAAACAGTTAGATTTACCATTATTCCATGTTCATACCTATACCTGTATGAAGATACCTTTTACCACCTCTTCTAGAAACCAACATTTGTTGAATAACTTTTGGAATGTCGCGTAAAATTGTTTTTACAAATTCGGTCACTTTGATCCATTTGATTTGATCACTAAAAACCATGTAACGAACTCGTTTTAAGTGTGGTTACATGATTGATTCCCGTTTATGTACATTTTGAGAGGACTTTTTATTATAATTCGGGTTTAGATGTGCTGAGAGCATCTTTTTTATGTGATAGGTTTGTCGCTCATCGCGTGGGCGGCGGCAATCGCTTGATAGTAAGCGCTTACTATCAAGCGATTGCCGCCGCCCACAGACACAATACACACAATAACATAAAGGAAATAATAATAAAATAAATATTTTGAAGCTCATAAAGTAGTTCTTCTAGACGATCCTCAGTTCTTAATGTCCTAATATTTTAAGACGCTACCGATATCTTTGTCGTTTTGTTTTTGCGGCAGCTAGGAAACTCTCAGGGATTCTTAGCACCCCTCTTGGGTCCACCTAACGAACCCACGCTACTGCCTTCGCTGGGTATAGTAGACCCGCTGGGAACTCGGGGCCGTTGCTCATTTTGTCTGTCCATAATGTTGAAGGGTTTAGACGTGTTAACCCATCCGGTTGCCTAAGGCATCTTGAAGGGTGAGAAGTAGTCCACCTTACTCGGATTTTGGGTGCTACCGTAGATCTTTAGGTCACGAAGCAGACCAGTCCCCGAAGGTGGCACCTATTCACAAGTATGTCATCATTTCACTCAACAATATTAGAGGGAATGCAATGACCCGCCACATAGCGCCACCACCTCAGCGACATTTGAGTGAGCATGACTACTTAGGTTCCCCTCATAGGTCACAAAGAGTAATTGTTATTTAATCTAATACTAATAGTGCCTTAACGACGCGACGCTGATCGTAAGCTCGATACCTGACAGACGAGCAATGGTATGCCAGCGACCACACTCGTGTGGTCCCCGGCAGAGTAGAATAGGCCACCCTCACTCTTACCGAGGTGTCGTAAAAGGCGACAAGCGTGGTGAGTATGGCAATTACCCCTCATGTGATTGAGGGAGGCCCGTGCCCCAGCAGTGGGGACTTATATGGGCTGATGATGATGATGACACTCGTGTTACTGTAGCTCTTCTGTAAACTCCTTTGGTGGAACGAAGAATCTTGAAGGATTTAATCTAATCTTAAATAATTTCTTGAAATCATTTTGATTTAATCTAAGCAAACGATTACGGTAGCCGTGTGGTCCCGGCAGAGTAGAATAGGCCACCCTCACTCTTACCGAGGTGTCGTAAAAGGCGACTAAGGTAAAGCTGCTGGTAATTCATTCATTTATTGATTTTCATTGTATTACATGACTTACTATTGTGTAATTAAAAATTTAATACTTAAACTAATTAAATTTAAGAAATGTGATTCTAACTAAATAAAGCAAATAATTACTCAAAAATATGTTTCTTTTATCCAGCTTTTTTTTAATCAGCCAGATCTCTTTCTTGCCGAATAGTAGCTATCCGGTATTCGGCCGGATAGTAGTATGGCAGCCAAATAGGCCGGATGCCGGATAGTTACCGGATATCCGTATCATCTCTAGTTTTTATCATCGTCTCTTCTCTCTCGTCTCTACAGCAAAATCGACTGGGAATCCCAAGGCCAGACGCTAACGTCCAACACGCTTTTCCAACGCTACCGTCGAGACAGACGTATCACCCGTCGAAACGCCCCCATCGTCAACATCAATGGGGTCCTTACTATCTCAGAAGTCAGCAAGGAGTCTAATGGAGCTGTATACACTTGTATCGTTACCAGCCCTTCGGGAGAAATGGCAAGGAGAGCTTTTGAGATTCAGGTTTGTAACATTACTTTACCATAAACAAGAGAAAGACTAAAACGTATCGTTTTTTTTTATATAGCAGACGAACAGATGGATCACCTGATGGTAAGCAATTCCGCCGCCCATGTACACCGGCAACACCAGTGGAGTCACAAGTGCGCTGTCAACCTTTTCCCTTCCCCCCATTGGGCCTCCGGTATCCTCACTCACACGGCGAAACACAGCGCAGGCGCTGCTACACGCAGGTCTTCTGTGAGGTAGTGGTATCACTCCGGTCGAGCCGGCCCATTCATGCCTAAGCGTGGCTCTCCCACATTTGTCAGAATACCTCTGTTGCAGTGCTGGAGTACCAAATGCTTTTTTTTTATAGTGACCATATTGAAGGATTCTTCCTACAATAATACATGCGCCGGCAACGAGTTCCATTTCTCGATGGTGCAGCGGAAATAGGAATTGCTAAATATGCTACGGGCCCCGCGCCTGTATTTTTTCCACTGCTGGACATAGACTTCCCCCAATGATCTTCACACTAATCGGTCTTGTGCCGCCCGCATCCAAGAGCGACCTTCACCAGATCATCGGTCCACCTTGTGGGGGATCTCCTATACGCGCCCTCCGCTCGAGGACCTTTCTGCCCCATCAGCCGTCTGATCTCCTCGCAATGTGCCCTGCCCATTGCCACTTGAGGTTTGCAATTGTTTGGGCTTGGTTCTCCTGCTGATCTCGTCATTCCCGATACGATCGTACAAGGAGACTCTGAGCATAGCCCTTTCCATGGCTCTCTGGGTGACGTTGAGCCTTCTTTAAGGTGACGGGTAGGGCATACTAGCGACGCCAATCGATTTTAATTTTCAGCTAATAAATCGGCTCTATTTTAAACAATTCCGGGGTTACAACCACTCGGCAAACACTTATAGTATTTATTAAAATCAATTGGTGTCGCTAGAGTGCCCTACCCGTCACCTTAAGCGGCTCATTGTAAGCATATTTTTATATGATGTGTGGTCCCGGCAGAGTAGAATAGGCCACCCTCACTCTTACCGAGGTGTCGTAAAAGGCGACTAAGGTAAAGCTGCTGGCATGATCATCAGCACCCAGTGAAGGAAAACTCTGCATTTATATCAAAACCCGCGCCAACCTGTCTGCCAAGCGTGGTGAGTATGGCAATCACCCCTCATGTGATTGAGGGAGGCCCGTGCCCCAGCAGTGGGGACTTAAATGGGCTGATGATGAGGTTGCAAAATAGCTGACAATTACCTGATGGTAAGCCATTTTACCCCCTACCCATGGACACCAGTAAAGTCTCAAGTGCACTGGCAACCTTTGAAATCACCTTTCCCACGTAGAACCACGCCGACTAGACTATACCTGTTTAGCATTGAATGGTTAAAATGAAAGAACATTAAAATTATTTATGTACACGGGACAAAATGCGGTTATTTTTAAATAACTGCGGTGAAGCAAAAAGGAGGAATATGATTTTGATCTTTATGTATGGTTAGGTTAGGTTAGGTTGTTCATCTGTTCTCTCATAACTTCTAAACTAGTTATTATATTTGTACAAATGAGGTGTCGTTAGAAGCGTCTTGAATGTCTTCTGGGTGTAAGCGACGTGACGTCACGTTATATTGACTACAGCGCTCTTTAGGGGACTTAGAGTAAGGAACTAAAAAAAATTGCTTGACGGTACCGTGTGGGGCATCAAATGAAAGAGCTTTTTTATATGTAAGTACATACGTAGTAGCATATACTCACAGCTTGACGTTTCGATCGCGTTACAACGACGACGCCATGGTCACTTTGTCCCGTGTAGTGTAAGTAAATAAATTATTTGTGTAAAACAACGCGCAAGTTTAAAATCTAACTTTAACATTATTTCAGGTTATAGAAGCCCCAGTGTTAGAAGACTTGCTGCTAGGAAATAATCTGCAAGAAGGACAGATCGTGAACATTTATTGTAATGTAAGAAGCGGTGATCTGCCAATACATTTTGAATGGTTGAAGGATGGGAAAAGGATTCCTAGTAATTTGAAGGTGAGATGAACACGCTAACTGCGGGACTGGTTTTTTGTACCTAGCGTGGTACTCCCTTTCTTCTTTGAAATTCGTTCGTCCGAAAATCAAAATCCCTAACGCGTTTGCTATAATGATCACTATCCATAATGTACGCATATTCGAAATATTACCATCCCTAATCGTCTTCAATTTTAATGGTTTTGTGTTATAATATCGGGTGCTATAATAATAAGATATCCTACTTTTTCTTGGTATAAAGTCACATGTCCTAAATGTTTTAATGTATAATGCAAATTAGTCCGAATAGTGGTTTATAATAATATTGTTGGTACTAAAACACATTTTTAAAAGTAGGTTTTGTTATTCTCTTAAAATGTAGTTACAATAAGATTATTATGTTCTCATATATTTCTACTCGCATTTATTAATGATTTCGTGGCAAATCATCTTAGAACCGAATCAGCCAACCCCGACTTCACCTGGTAGGTACTTGTCAGACCTACCCCTAGAATGTAATTCAAAAAGGCGGAGGTGCGGAGGGAGCAGTCCCTGCCGCTACGGAAAGCCCAGGCGCCTGATCCTTCTTACGCTAGGGTTTAGGGGCTGTTCCCGCAGCGCCGAAGCACACGCAATTCAAAATGCATGCGTGTTTGCATGCATGCTTGTATGCATGCTTGCATGCATGCTTGTATGCATGCTTGTATGCATGCTTGTATGCATGCTTACATGCATGCTTATATGCATGCTTGCATGCATGCTTGCATGCATAGATGCATGCATGCTGCTTGCTTGCCTGCATGCTACATGCTTGCTTTCATGCTGTATGCATGCATGCTTGCTTGCATGCTGCATGCTCATGCTGGTTTGAACTGCTTCGAGTACATTTATAGTATTTAGGTTTAAGAACATGTTATATTATAACAGTAATATGTTATAATATAACATGTTCTTAATTAGGACTTTTAACCCTTATGGAAAAGCCTTTTATGTCTTTAAAAATTATAGATTGTAATAGTTATAGCAAATAATTTTAGGCATATTATATTTAGGGATTTTGATTTTAGGGCAAGTGATAATATGAGGCATTAAGTGCGGGCTAATTATAATTCGGACAAATAATGATTAGGTCACAACATATTATGACATGTTAGATTATGGATAGAAAATTTATGAGCCAAAAAAGAGAATCCCTGGTGAAAGCTAATCATACAAAATTTGGACCCAAGATGGAATGAATGAAATTTCGCGTGTACTATGTTCATCAGTGGACATACTTGAACGAAGCTTCGCCCGGGAATTAGACAGAAATTTGATGCTTTTTTAAGCTTATTATACACAACGATGTATTTATAATTTGTTATTATATTTATATGGAAAGGTTAAGATCAATGTCAATCACGTGACACTTTTTTCAGAAGACGCTTGCATATATTTTTTTTTAGAAGAAAGCTTTTATTTTTTTTTCGTCTCCTTTTATATTTGTAATGTTTCGTTTGCTCTTTTAGTTTGTATTTGTTTCTTTTCTCTTTGTTTAAATATTATATAATTATACTTGTTGCGTACAGACTATTTAAATCTGACCTATTCCGTGGCACTCATTCAGCTGGTCTCACTGAAAACCAGCGTCATGGCCTTTGTCTGGGCTGTGACATAAGCTGAGTGAGGGCCATTTATACTAGACGTCATAACACACCATAATATTCATTTGGCACTGTCTGGACATGATTGAATATAGTTTTGATTTTTTTTCCTTTTGTTTTATTTTTATGTATTTTTAATTGTTTTATGTTTTGTTTTCTGTTTGTGCCAAATTGTGTTCTGTTTACAATTGCTTTATGTTCTGTGTTGTGATGTCTTTAATATTTTTTTTTCTTTCTTATATCCAACTATTAGGTAATGAAACGTTTCGCCAACTAAACAGAACGTTTCAATGTTATACCAACAAACTTATCATTTGTTACCATCTATAATTAATGAAGACGGGAATTAACATAATATTTATTATGTGATACAACATAGCGTACTCAGCTATTTTGCTCGACGTTTCGGCTACGTTACAGCAGCCGTTGTCATGAGCGGACTGCAGTCCGCGGTATCACTTAATAAATATCGTGTTAATTCCCGTCTTGATTATTATAGTTACAATGCAACGTGACGGCCGTGTGGTCCCCGGCAGAGTAAAATAGGCCACCCTTGCTCACACTCTTGCCGAGGTGTCGTAAAAGGCGACTAAGGTAAAGCTGCTGGCATGATCATCAGCGCCCAGAGAAGGAAAACTCTGCATTTATATCAAAACCCTCGCCAACCCGTCTGCCAAGCGTGGTGAGTATGGCAATTACCCCTCATGTGATTGAGGGAGGCCCGTGCCCCAGCAGTGGGGACTTAAATGGGCTGACGACGAATTCAACGCGAAAATCTAAAAACTATTTATCATTTGTTCTTTATGTTTTAAATTGTATCTCAAACTATATGATTGTTGAAATAATAAGTAGAAGAATAATGGTTTAATGGTCCGGTTCGCTGTCTATGGTTGCGATTACGTCCCGTAATGAACGAGAATATACCTGTCGCATCCAAACAAAGTAGACAGAAAGAGAGGGAAAATTCGATTCGGTCGTAACGTCTGCTTTAAATTAGGCCCTCTTGATCCAATATTATGCTTCAAGAGTAAATGACAAATAATTACCTACGTACAGTGGCGGACACATCAAGCTATACAAAACTGTCAAATTTCTTCATTCGATTATAAACCTTATATTGTTACATAATGAGTTCGAAATCGATTGAGTAAATTTGACAGTTTTGTATAGCTTGATGTGTCCGCCACTGTACATAATTTTGGAATGCTTTGATACATCGTACATCAGACCGAGTAATTTAATAAACATTGACTTTGTTAATTTGATTGAAACCGGTATTTGCAATATCTATTTGCATAATTATTTGTACTAGCGGTCACTTAAAAGCTTCTCTCGCGTGGAATTCGGTTTGCCACAAAGTAGTATGTCACTCTGTATTCTCTTTCGTTATTTTGAATGGTAAATTCGTCTCTCCGTTTTGCCGTAAAAGATGGACAAACAAACAGACAGATGCATACACTTTTCCATTTATAATATTTGTTGTTAATGTAACCGAACGCCTCGGCGCAGCGGTTAATGGGTTGCAAGCGACGGCTGCGCAAAAGGTTCCGGTTTCGAACCAAAAATTTGTACCTAAGTTTTATGAAAGAAATTCTTAGAGTCAGCCCGGAAGTTGGCGGTCAAGTACCCCCGTGTCTTGGAAAGCACCTTAAGCCGGTCCTGCACCCAATCCCTCTCCGGTCATGTCACGCTGGTGTCCCATCGGAATATGGGTGTGAGGGAATAGATAGTGCACTTGTGTCTGCACACACACTTGAGCACTATAATAAATCCTGCCCTGTTCGTGACTGATTGTTTAGATTGGCCGCCGTAGCCGTAATCGGTTGGATTATTATGGATAATGGTTCTACGCTCCAGGACGTTCGATTCAGGTATTTCTCAGTGTGACACGACGAGAGAGAGAGAGATTGGGAGCAGTCAAGTCAAAGTCAAATAATTCTTTATTTGCATAGGCTTGTACACAGCACTTACAAATCGTCATACATTTGAATGACTTAAAACTATTTATAAGTACTTATGTATAATTTACATGTTAATACATATATAAGTTTATACATAAAATATACTAAAAATATACTAAATAAATAAATAAACATAATGCGATTCTACCACCGGCTCGGAAAGTTGTTTCTGGTCGAGAAGATCCGGCAAGAAACTCGCCAGTTACTCTTTTTAATCGCCAAACTTTCATACAATGTTGTGTCATCATCAAACCAAGCCATACAGTTTAATTGTTACACAAAATAAAATAAAGGAAATAATAATAAAATAAATACTATGAGGTAAACCGAAGCAGACCAGTCCCCAATGGTGGCACCTGTTCACAAGTATGACGTATGTGTCAGCCATCATTTCACTCAACCATATTAGAGGGAATGTAATGACCCGCCACATAGCGCCACCACCCCAGAGACATTTGAGTGAGCATGACTACTTAGGTTCCCCTCATAGGTCACAAAGAGTAGTAGTAGAGTAGTTACTTAATCCAATACTAATAAACTGAAGGACGAGGGGTACAATAGTAGGTGGTTAGCATCTTGTCAATTATTGAATAATCAATATAAATCAATTTTATACAGTAATAAATGCTGCTAAGCCTAATTTATTAGTAAGAACGGCTATAGTTTCTTAAGGATACTAGGCCGCTAAACTTTACCTAAATAGATTTTTTTTATCTTGAAGGTTGTGGAAAGAAGTTCCGAATTGTTCAGCGCTTTGGTGATCAAGAAGGTATCTCTGGAACACTGTGGGACTTACACTTGTGTAGCGTCTAACCACGTTGCTAAAGTAAATAGATCTACGGAACTCTACATCAAAGGTATCATTAAATAAATATTTTTTAATGTAATTAAGTACATACTACCTAACTAAGCTGTAAGAAACATACCAAACCACTGCAACACATATACTACATACAACGTACCTAGTTGCTCTACCTGACGAGGTTTGCACGGAAGACCAGCATCGAAGCGTCCCTTCGGCATATGCTGAGTGTAAACCTTTTTGGTGACACATTTTTTTTTTATTATTGCCTTTATCTCTTTTACTGTACATAATTTTATAGATGTAATAATGTTTTGTAATTTTGTTACTTTATTTGTGTCACTAAATAAATATTATTTCTTTCTTTCTTTCTTTCAAATAGTTATTATTATAATTATAACACTTACAAATTAATAATTTTTATTAACGACCCGTTTGGATCAGTGGTAGTGAACGCTGCCTCTGGTGCAAGGTTTGCGGGTTTGATCCCCGTACAGTACAAACACTTGTGTGCATGAACATGTCTGTTTGTATTGGTCTGGGTGTTTTCTATGTATTATAAGTATGTATTTACAAAAGAAAAGTATTATATATATTTGTAATCCCACTGTTGATTCTGATATCCGTAACACAGGCGCTTGAGCTACCTATCTCGAAATCAGATCAATGTATGTGATGTTGTGAAATTATTTATTTATTTATTCAAAATCTGCATAATGTTTCCTACAAGTAATAAACTCAAAATCTCAACCAATTCAGAAGAAAAAAGCTTTATTTCCTTAAGTTCAGCTCTGTAAATGTTTTCGAAACTTCAAAATCAGCTTTAAATTTTCAGTTGCTCCAAAATGGTTAGAAGAACCGACAAATTCTTCTCTTCTCCTTGGCAGAAGAGGCTCAGTCTCATGCAGCGCCAGTGGGTACCCTCAACCTCAAGTACATTGGATGAAGAAAGATGGTAAATATATTCTTAGATGTTGATACTTATCTGTTGCGTACAGCTAATTAATGGAATTCATTGCCGGCTGAAGTATTCCCTAAATATTATAATTAAGACGTTATCAAGGGAAGAGTGAGTAGGCAACTATAGTCCATTCAGTATCTGAAGGTGAATAGAACAGTTCAAACGTTTCGTATTTTTACAACTTAATATTTTTAGTTGTAGAAAGATGGATCTTTCACAAGATGGATATCTTTCTACAACTAAAAAGATTAATTTGTGAAAATCATTACCTTTTTTGTGTTCTTATTCGACCTAAATAACAAGTAGGCATAATCTGAACAAGAGCTTAAAATAGTTATTACCAAAAAAAAATGTTAAAAATATCTTATGAATTGCATAATGCGCTAATCGGATTTTTTGCTCATACCGATTGACACAAACAATCGCAATAAATCAGTAATCGGTATGGCGGCCATCTTACTATCGAATCACGATTATTGTCTCGTGCAAAATATGTCCGCATAGATTGCATTAGGGACCAAGAACTGGTAATTTCTTTTGTGACGAAGGTGGTTCCGACACGTCAAGCGAGTGTTGTTATTTTTCAGATGAAAAAACTGCGCATTATTTAAATATTTGTGATTCATTGCGTGTGTACCACTAAGAATATTTACATAGAATGATGCTAATGCAAGATGCTAACCACCTACTATTGTACACCTCGTCTTTCAGTTTATTAGTATTGGATTAAGTAACTACTACTCTTTGTGACCTATGAGAGGAACCTAAGTAGTCATGCTCACTCAAATGTCTCTGAGGTGGTGGCGTTATGTGGCGGGTCATTACATTCCCTCTAATATGGTTGAGTGAAGTGAAGAGTGAATAAGTGAGTGAAGTGCTGTGTACAAGCCTATGCAAATAAAGAATTATTTGAATTGAATTGAACATATTGTATTCCATATTCAGATAGTTCAAATTCAAGAAATAAAAAATCCATTAGATTTTTAAAGAAAATACTATCGATTCTTAAAAATATCGATTAGGTTTAAAAGGAGCTTCTCACCTTTAATGTCAAAATAGAACTGTCCTATTCACCTTCACATACTTAATGGACTATAGCCAGACATGATCTACTCTTAGGCTCGTCATCACTTACTCAGGGTTGTACTTTTTATTGCCACTTTAAAACCCAAAAAAAACGACTTATTTATTTGATGAGAATAGAAAATATTATGCTTTTTATGTTTCCATTTCAGCTCTTCTAGGTACCTGGCAGCCAGTATTAGAACTAGCTGGTGGTGGTATCTTAAGTCTTCCTAACGGTACCTTGGTTATTGAAGAAGTGTCGCTGACAGACGAAGGTCTGTACTCTTGCAATGTGGAGAATGGTGTTGGACAACCGCTGAGCAAGACTGTCTGGATGAGTGTCAATAGTTGGTATTTAATTTATTGTCATTATGTCTCATGCTTTTTTTATATCGAGTTGAAAGCTGTGTCAACCGGTCAACCATAGTCGGTAAAGCAGCTACCCGGTTAGCTAAAGATCGTGGGTTCCAGTGCCACCCAAAAACTGTCGAAAAAAAATTACGTGCATTATTAACTTATGTCCACAATGATGCATTTCTAGTCTATTTTGTTTATTACGAAAAATATTACACCGTTGAAAATTTTTGTTTTAGCTTCGTGTCACCACGTTGCTTCTTTTACATAAATTCAGATGTGTATTGATATTTTCCCTTACTTTGATTCTTGGAGAAATTTTAACAAAAGAAATATCACAAGTCTTTCACATTTTTTTTCAAGCAGTACATAAAAACACTTTTTCATTTTTTCAGAGCCTGTCCATTTTGAATCAATGTCAAGCAATGTGACATCACGACTCGGTCATCCAGTAACACTAGAATGCCGTCCTCTTGGTGATGACCCTATTAGAGTAACATGGACCCATGATGGGAATATGGTAGATTTTCAGAGCCAAAGGTAACTTTATTTAACGCTTTTTTCGTAATAATAATGTTTTTTTAAAGATTATTAACACTTAAATTATCTGTCAATAAGTAGATGGCAATAACCATTCCTTAGGTCCAAGCCAAGATCATAAACGTTTTTATGATTGTAAAGTAAAGTAAAGTATCAGCCTAAAAACTGTCCCACTGCAGGGCAAAGGCCTCCATCATAGAAATCAAGTTATCGTTACTATGATGGGATCAGGCTTAATCACCACGCTTGCCAAATGCGGATTGGTGATCACAAACCCGAGCTATGTTCGAAAAATTCGAAACATATTTTTCGCTCGACCCGGGAATCGAACCCAGGACCCCGAGATCACAGCCCGGTACTTAACCCACTAGACCATCAGGGCGTTTTTATGATTGATTTCTATGCAATTTGTGATAGTTTTTCTTCTAAAGTAAGTTTTTTTATTTCAGAATCAAGCTATCAGAATCAAAAACGTCTCTTGGGTTGGCAAGCAATATTAACTTTCAATACTCTGAGACAGGTGACGCCGGACTGTATCAATGTCGGGCCAGCAATCCTTATGGAGCAGCTATCTTTACCGTCCACTTAACAATACTAGGTAATTTACATTTTTTTTATCTATAACAGTTTAACTAAATTGGTCCTAGAAAAGTTTTAAAGGTTGATCGCTTGTCATCAAGCGATCGATCTGCTTATCTGCCAACTTCTCATAAAATAAAGTTGAATATAGTTATTAAGTGTCCGATAAGGCTCCAGTAAGGGGAATACATAAACTAATTATGATGAATTATTTTAATAAAACAAGAAAAAAATTGTGTTTTGATATCTAGAAAATTTCCCATAGAGCCCCCCACCCCACCATCAGACGTGCGCATCGACTCAGTCCGGTCGCGAACGGCTACAGTGTCATGGCGGGACACCCTGCGTGCCCACGCCCGACACTACACACTCCAATATGTCGTCACACAGTACACTGAGGGAGTGTGGGATCACGCCACCAGTCTTAATGTTTCCAGGTAATAAAATCAAGGGCTAGATTAATTCTACTATTACTAGTAAAAAGTATCAGCCTATAAACTGTCCCACTGGGCAAAGGCCTCCATCATAGAAATATGAAGCCATCGCTACTATGATGGGATTAAGCTTAGAGTGTTAAATTGTGTTAGGAATTAGGCTTAATCACCAATCCATTAATCGCTTGCCAAATTCGAGACATGATTTTCGCTCGACGTGGGAATTGAACCCAGGACCTGACTAGACCACAGGGCGTAGCTACTTACTATTAATAGTAAGTCAATTAAAAAAAAAACGTCTTTTTATGCATTCGACACTAGCAGATTCCGTTTTTTTCCTTCTGTTGACTAGTTAGGTTTACTTCATATGCCATAAAGGTGCGAACAAACACATGGTGGTTTCAAGCTGTCCAATTTCTTTATACCTTAAAAGTGAGAACCATGTCTTAAAAAAATACAGATTATAGTAACCTACCATGATGTGGCTGTCTATGCGTCTTTCATTAAACGATATAACAAATGATTTTCTTGATTTCAGAAAAGATACGGACATTCGACAGTCTCTTGAGCTGCAGAACCTCAGACCAGCCACGGCTTATGGTGTACGCGTGGCTACCGGTAACCAAGTCGGCACCAGTTTATTCACAGCACCCGTACATTTCACTACACACGAAGAAGGTAAAAAACCTTTCCAATTATGTAACAGTTTCACACTTCAGTATCAAACATATTACAACCAGTTGCAATACAATCATTGGATTGATATCTACTAAATCCATCATCATCATCAGTGTGACATTTCCGGCTGCATCCGAAAGTTTTGCATTGGATCCTTGGGCCCGCTTTTTGATTAAACTTCCTTCGTATTCGATTGGTGATTGACAATTAGCAAAATATCGAAAAATGTGACAAAATAAAAAGTTAAATATTTGAATCTGTATGAATGGCCTATAATAACCCACTAGTATATCTTACATAGGAATTTAAAGGGTACTTAACACATTTTAATAAAGTTGAATAAAAATATGCATATTACTTTCTTCTGTCCTATTTTGCCAACATTTTAGTTAGCCCGACATTTGTCAGACCATATAAAATTACAGAAGTTTAAATATATTTTCAATTACGTTTAATAAATATCAAAAAATACTGAAATTAAATTTTATTACATATAAAAAAAATTACGAAGGTTTTCAATACGTTAATATTATCTATTTCTTTGTCATCATGGTTACGCCCAATTACAGTCTTATAAGGAAAATTATTAAATACTCTGTTTTTTCCTGTTACTATAATATTAATAATCTCACAGTACTACTTTGTTTGGTGCACAATGCATATTGTAGTAATTAAAAGCATATTTTATACTTTTAGCACCATCATCGCCGCCAATAAACGTACAAGTGGATCAAACGGAGAATCCTGGCGAACTTTACGTGTCATGGTTGCCACCTCTAAAGGAATCTCACAATGGTGTCATATTGGGATACCACGTAAGGGCTATGCCTCAGAATACGGGATCAGGTCAGTATAATATTCAACTTATTTAAAATCATCCAAGTATCGTCATAATAGCTGTCATAATTATTACTTAATAAGATAAAATAAGTAGTGTATACTTGAATATATGTTTCATACCGTTTCACATCATAAAAAATAGAAATTGAGATTATTTATTCCAACTCTTAAATTTTCACATGACAATTTTTCTCAGCCCCATCTGGTAGAAAGCGTCACAAACATCCAAAACATAAAGTTATTTCCTTTTTTCATTATACATTTCAGATGATACAGATACAAGAACAGTAAAAGTTACTCAACAATCTGGAAAACAAGAATCATTGCTTAGTGGACTTTTTAAGAATACCAGGTATGATATTGCATTAAAAAATTTACCAAATTTCACTATTATGCTTTGAATTTTCGGCTCGATTTTGTACAGACAAAAACCCAATGTACAAATTAAAAGGTTTGTTACAATAAATTATAGTAATACATCATTAATTTCTCTTGAAAAAATCTTCGTTTGAGAAAACAACGAAGTACATTCTAAGAAAAGTATTATTCAATACAAACAAGTTTAATTTCTCTAATCTACCAGGTATGCTGTGTCGATAGCTGCTTTTACAAACGCTGGATCGGGACCTTTTTCCCTTCCGATACTTCAAGACACAAGGGAAGGAGGTAATAATAAGAGTTTTATCCTTTTTCCCCTTGCTTATTGACGCGATGGCAAATCTGGTGGCGTCCCTGACTCACCCTCCAAGAGACGAGAATTGGATTTCAACGCAAAGACAAATTCGTGTAATGGGGGCGTAGGAAAAATTCGCTAGATGGCATAATATAGAACTGAGGTCCATACACAATGTGATTGGTTATTTTTAAACGTGATCTGTCAAAATGTCAATTATACAAACTAAACAACCAATGCTGTTGATGTTGTACCTCAATCCAACAGTACGCCATCGAGCGGATTTTTCACACGCTATAGCTCCCATTATTTTTCCATCGTTGTAATAACCTTTACAAACAGTACTTTGGGCTCAAATTGACGTATGTGATGATGTTGTTATATTTTTTGTGTAAATTTAATTAAAATTCTTTATTTTATTTAGGTACAGACAGC
The DNA here is from genome assembly GCA_019059595.1 of Marasmia exigua. Taxonomy (NCBI): domain Eukaryota; kingdom Metazoa; phylum Arthropoda; class Insecta; order Lepidoptera; family Crambidae; genus Marasmia; species Marasmia exigua. Next base: position 15,012,026 of record CM032485.1, read on the forward strand.
CACATATCAAGTTACCACAATCTGTCAAATTTCCTGAATCAATCAATATTGATTCAGGAAATTTGACACATTTTTCAATAACCAAACGAGTTTGACATTAAGGTCTTAAGAAATATTAAATCGACTGAAGACATTTTACAGATTAGATTGATGTGTGTCTAACCGTACATGCAATCTATCTATATTCATTCATCGATTTAAATTTCTTTATTTTTACAGCACCTGAACATGCTCCATCATCAGTGGAATGTACTGCAGTGTCATCGACCTCGTTGAGAGTAGGCTGGCAGCCTTTATCACAAGGGGGACAGGGAACTTCCCTTATAGGCTACACAGTTTTATTTGCCACTGAAGGTAAGACTTTAATAATGGAGATTAAAAAAACCATCCAAATGAAAAAAAAAATATATATAAGAGCTCTATCATCATCGTCCCAGCATGTCATTCCATGAGCCGTCGTCATTTCCTGACTTGACAATTTTCGGAGCCTGGGGTGTACAGCACACTTGTAACACCACTGATGTTGCGGGTGTCCTCGGGCGGCGACAACCGCTTACCACAAGTGCGCTGCCAACCTTTACCTTTCGACCGGATTTCAGAATAATTAATTAATCAGTTGTGGGTATACAGTTTCGAACCGTGCCGATACTTTTCCTCATCGTCTAACTAAATAAATATACGCACCTAGATATCCAAAATTAGAATAGTGTGCTTATATTCGTAGCTACGATGTTCATGTCCCTGTTCACTGATCTACCATCGTTCTTGATTGATGGAAGCACCCTATATGGACCATTATCATAATCATCATCAGCCCATTTAAGTCCCCACTGCTAGGGCACGGGCCTCCCTCAATCACATGAGGGGTAATTGCCATACTCACCACGCTTGGCAGACGGGTTGGCGAGGGTTTTGATATAAATGCAGAGTTTTCCTTCTCTGGGTGCTGATGATCATGCCAGCAGCTTTACCTTAGTCGCCTTTTACGCCACCTCGGTAAGAGTGAGGGTGGCCTATTCTACTCTGCCGGGGATCACACGGCGTAATGTACCATACTATTTCATATTCTTATTATCTTCTTTTACAGAAGGAGCTTGGCAAAATCAAACATCTCTCCACACAGAGCTCTACCTTCAGGGCCTGATGAAGTACACCAACTATACGGTTAAAGTCGCTGGTTTCTCTAACTTCGGAGCTGGCCCTTACTCTTACCCGATCGTCTGTGCCACGTTACAAGATGGTAAGAACGTATCACATGATATTTGATTGAAGTAATGATGTTTAGTAAAGTAAAGTATCAGCCTATAAACAGTCCCACTGCAGGGCAGAGGCCTCCAACATAGAAATCAAGTCATCGCTACTATGATGGGACTAGGCTTAATCACCACGCTTGCCAAATGCGGATCTGGTGATCACAAACCCGAGCTATGTTTGAAAAATTCGAAACATACTTTTCGCTCGACCCGGCAACCGAACCCAGGATTCCGAGATCACAGGCCCGGTACTTAAACCCCTAGACCAACAGGGATTTTTTAATGTGATAGGTGTCAGATGAGCAGACGGATCACCTGATGGTAAGCGATTGCCGCCGCCCACGGATACCCACGACACCAGTGGAGTCACAAGTGCGCTACTGACCTTCAAAACCCGTCTATCCCCCGGATTGGGCCTCCGGTACCCTCACTCACTCACGCAGTAAAATACAGCACAATGCTGCTTCACGCCGGTTTTCTGTGAGGCCCTGGTATTACTCCGGCCCATACATGCCGGAGCATTGCTCTCCCACGGTCTAGATTGAGTCACTTTGATCCTTATTTCCTTGTATTACAGCACCAGGTCCACCAGCCGACATCAAAGTCCTGGTGCTATCCTCGAGTTCTCTCCTCGTTAGCTGGAAAAAGCCACTTCATCCGAATGGAGAGTTACTCTACTACACGGTCTACGTGAAACCTACTTCCAAGTGAGTACCTAATTATTTTTTTCATGTGATAGGTGGCAGACAAGCGGACGGATCACCTGATGGTAAGCAACTCCCGCCGCCCATTGTCACCCGCGACACCAGTGTAGTCACAAATGCGCTGCAAACATTTTAACCCCCCTTTCCCCCGGATTGGGCCTCCAGTACCCCAGCACAGTGCTGCTTCACGCTGGTTTTCTGTGAAGCCGTGGTATCACTCCGGTCGAGCTGGCCTATTCGTTCCGAAGCGTGGCTCTCCCACGGTCTTGATAATAATTTTAATAATGTATCGAGTGCATTCTTTTTGAGTTACTACTACCTTCACAGTATAACAAAAAGTCCTGGCTTATATTCTCCTCCTGTGCTACCCTTAAAAGTACGAGGCCGTATAAGTCCACGACTTTGAAAAGAAAAAAAAACTTATTAAAGAAAAGTTTGCTTTATTTTACTACATAATCTCCTTTCTGCTCTATGCACTTCGACCAACGATGTAGGGCGGCATTCTAAGTCTATGGTTTTAAAAAGTAGTGCTTGATCAATACCCCTAAATTATTTTTTTCTCTATTTTCAAATTTCAAAGAATATTCCGACCGCGCTGACATAAAATGCTTTCAATTTTAACAATAGAACAACATAAACTTGGCAAAGAGTTCTATATTAAGAAACATTAATTGAATTTTTAAAAAGTCCCAAATTATACTTAAAAATTAACATTTTTAACCTCCGACGCAAAAACGACGGAGTCGCAGTAGATATATTATATATCTACTGTGACGGAGTGTTGTAAGTTTGACGTGTCTGTGTGTATGTGTGTGTCTGTCTAGGGCATCGTAGCTTCCGAACAAATGAACCGATTTTGATTTTTTTTTTGTTTGAAAGATGAATAAATGGGGAGTGTTCTTAGCTATGTTGTATAAAAATCGATCCAAGATGGCCGCCGTCACAAAAGTATGGATTGTATGTTTTAATACAACACCACAATATGGGTATCATATAAAAGGGCTTGAGTAGCAGAATATATTATTGTGACAAATTTGAAATCCAAGATTTCCACCGTCTGGGGTTTTATAAACTTTCAATTTAATTTAATAAGATTTTTTATTCTCTAAGAAACATAGATGATGACTTTTGTAAGAGAAACTGCATCTTTTTATATATCACTCATAAAATAATGGGAAATTAAAAGCGGCAAATTGTATAAAAATAAAATTTGAAAATACGGTACGTAACTTAACTAATATCAGGGTTTTTAAATTAGGTATTTAGTTAATCTGGGTTTCAAATCGTGCCTTGTAACCTAACTGTTTCTTAACATTTTAAGGGAGTGCCTAGCGCGTAAAGTCAACGAATTCTCCGATATCAATGTCACTAGAGTCAACCTGTCTGTATGCATTTGTGCCACTAACGAGACCGTTATTATGTTTTTTTTTATTAAGGTTCAATGGTCAAACATGCTGCCAATATGATGGTAAATGGTAACCGCCGCTCATAGACATCAACAATGGCGGGACACAGTCATGCCACAGCCTACCGTGAAAGAATAACCTCTTTTGAAACCTCGTTTAAATTTATGCAGCAATGGTCCGCCACAGACGCACCGGGTGGAGGCGGAAGCGCGTGGAGCTGGTGCTGAGCTGAAAGGACCTCACGGCAGGCCGCACGTACGAGGTCTGGCTCACGGCCAGCACCAGGGCGGGGGAGGGGGCGGCCACGAGGAGAGTGTCCCACACTCCGAGTCACAGAGGTAGGTTCCACTTATTTTCATGCCTCTCTAAGTAGTTTAGGTTGGTAATCGTATAATTGACTGACCGGATGGCGCAATTGGTAGTCACCCTGCCTCTTACGCCAAAGGTTGTGGGTTCGATCCCCACCCTGGACAAACATTCGTGTGTGTAATATATGTATTTAAGTATATACTGCCGCGCTAGCGATATCGGCAGTAAGTATGTTCTTCATCATCATCAGTAATTGCCATACTCACCACGCTTGGCAGACGGGTTGGCGAGGGTTTTGATATAAATGCAGAGTTTTCCTTCTCTGGGTGCTGATGATCAGGCCAGCAGCTGTACCTTAGACACCTCGGTAAGAGTGAGGGTGGCCTATTCTACTCTGCCGGGGACCACACGGCTTCAGTAAAAGTATATAGACAGTGTAAGTATGTTCAGCAGCTGAACATACTTACAGTGCTGATATCGCTAGCACGGCAGTATATTTGTGCTCACGCTACTTAGTACGGAATCAGGTCAACGTATGAGATGTTGTGAGAATTATTATTATTATTAACTAGCTTTTGCCCGCGACTTCGTCTGCGTGTAATTCAAATAAAAGCAAGGTATTATAGATATCTTTATAAATTATAGCCTATGTGTTATTCTGATCTATAAGCTACATTACTGTAAAGTTTCATTAAAATCCGTTTAGTAGTTTTTGCGTGAAAGAGGAACAAACATCCATCCATACATCCATCCAAACAAACTTTCGCCTTTATAATATTAGTAAGGACTAGCTGACCCGACAGACTTCGTCCTGTCAAAAAAATTTGTAATGTGGCAACAAATATGAACTTTATATAATAGCAATAATACTCAAATTGATTCTACGTTTTAGTTAGAATACGTTTGTATGTGAAAAAGAAAAGGGCTGTTTTTAGGGTTTTCCCGAGAATTATTCTATTTTTTCTCGCCGTAAGAACCATCCTTGAACTTCAACGAACATTTTAAAAAAAGAATTGGCCAAATTAGTCCAGGCGTTGTTGAGTTATGCGCTTACCAACACATTTTGCGATTCATTTGTATATTATAGATTTACTTAACCCCATTTTTTACGTGATATGTGGCAGACGAGCAACCCGATCACCTGATTGTAAGCGATTGCCGCCGCCCATGATGGAGGTCACAACACACAATATACTATTTGCACTGCAAGGTTATTAGTACTCATTATTTTGTTTTTCCTTTGTTTTGTTTTGTTTTTATTTTCTGTATCTATTTTGTTTTTCTTTTTGTTTGTTTGTTCTTTTTTAACTAATGTTGTACTCGTATGTAGTGTTGTGATGTCCAAAATAATAAATATTTCTTTCTTTCTTTCTTCTTCTTCATGAAGAAACACCAGTGAATTCAAAAATGTCATCCTATTTTTTTATGTGGTAGGTGCCAGACGAGCAGACAGATCATCTGATGGTAAGCAGTTACCATCGCCAATGGACACCCGCGACACCAGTGCAATCACAAGTGCAGCTGCCTAACTTTTAACCCGGGTTGGGCCGCCTTTAAATTCATATTTCCCCTGGATTGGACTTATAATACGAACCAATGCCTAAATTTAAAACACATGTTAAAAATTATTTAATGGCAAAAGCCTATTATACAGTTAATGATTACTTGAATAACAAGAATTTGTGGAAATGATAAACTGTTCGCCTACACCCATGATACTGTACTTACAAAAATTTTGGTGATTAAAAAGAGTAACTGGCGAGTTTCTTGCCGGATCTTCTCGTCAGAATCAACTTTCCGATTCCGGTGGTAGAATCACATTATATTATTCATTTGTTAGTATATTTTTTGTCTCGACATATATGTTTAATTACATGTATAATATACGTAGCTATAATTTATATTTTTCATGTATGACGATTTGTAAGAGCTGTATATAAGCCTTTGCAAATAAAGAAAAATTTTGAATTTTGAAAGCGTCTTTGCTGTGTTTTTGCCGAGTGAGAACCCCGCACTTACACTACAACCCGTGCGGATAAAGAATGGGATCAGAAATGGCGGCGCATCTATTCACTTCTCGCTCGCACACTATTTGCGTCTATACTCGCAGTCGAACCGGCCCATTCATACCGAAGGATGGCTCTCCTACGATCAATTATTTTAATGTATTAGTTACAATACAAAACCAGATAGATTATATCTGGATAGGATTTTTTTTTACTAAGGTGAAAATTTTGAGGATGCACTAAGAAATATTTTAACTCGATAGCTCATTACTATTTTTTTGTGTGATAGGTGGCAAAGGAGCAGACAGATCGCCTGATGGTAAGCGATAGCTGCCGCTCATAGACACCCGCGACACCAGGGGAGTCAGAAGTGCGCTGCCAACCTTTAAACCCCCTTTCCCCCGGATTGGGCCTCCGTTATTCTCCCTCACACAGCGAAACACAGCACAGTGCTGATTCACGCCGGTTTTCTGTGAGGCCGTGGTATCACTCCGATCGAGCCGGCCCATTCATGTCGAAGTGTGGCTCTCCCACGGTACTAATAGCCTAATAGTCTATATACTTTTCCAGTGGTAGCAGGAGTAGCATCCCTTGGTGGAACAATATCAGTAGGAGTGGGCAGCTCCCTGCTCCTCGTCTGCCAGTGCGTGGGCGTACCTCCTCCAAGAACCGTCTGGTACCACAAGCACAACATCATCACTCATCATCCACGCTTCACCAGGAACCATGATGATAGTCTGCTTATTAACAGTGAGTAGACGTTTATGGAAAGTATCAGCCTATAACTGTCCCACTGCAGGGCAAAGGCCTCCGTCATAGAAGTAATGTCATCGCTACTATGATAGGATTAGGCTTAATCACCACGCTTGCCAAATGCGGATCGGTGATCACAAATCCTATGTTCGAAAAATTCGAAACACATTTTTTTGCTCGACCCAGGGATCGAACCCAGGACCCTGGGATCACGGCCCGTTACTTAAACTACTAGACCAACAGGGCGTGTGGATGTTTATGTATTTGATCAAATTTAATGTAACCCCTAAGGGGCAGAAATGAAGATAGAAATATAATATTCCATAGTAGGGAAGATTCGTATCTTTACTATTTATAAAGAGGCAAATCCTAGAGACAGCGGCAACGCTTATTTATACGTAATCTGTATAAAACGAAACGCTTGCGCGATGTAGTCGACACCTGGTGCCATCTATTTGTATAAAACGGAAATAATAGTGCCAAACGAAGTGAGGGCGGACCATTCTTGTTATTTATATGCCGGAATCTTTAAATTGGTTTTGAGACATGGTATTTACAAATAATGTAAGAGGGTTTCCAGCTGATTTTTACTTGACCCCTAAGGGGTAGAAATAAGTGTACCGATAGTTCAGAACCTGGCAAAACTATCGTCTCTCGTAAGCTAAAAAACTATTGATAGTGCACCAATATACCTCAACCTCAAACCTCAGTAACCTGAAGACAGCACTCACGGCATATCATTGGCTATGTCTGCTCTATTTTGAGATATGATCTTATTCTATGGGGAAACTCAGTAGACGTTAAAAGGGCTTTCTGTAAAAGTAGGGGCCCAAATCTCTCTCAAATAAAACTCAAAGCTTGTATATAACCAAAAGGTATATTGAAAGCGAAAACATAATCCCATACATTTTCAAACCTCTTATGTTTCCGAAAACACCAAACGCTGGTGCGATGTAACTATGCATAGTGACATCTATTGGTGGCGGTGAGAACTATCACAACTAATGATCTATGAAAGATCGATGCCACTGTTCGAAACGATTATACTAAGATCTACTACAAACTATGAATTAAACTAGAATTTTAGACACTTTCCTTATACAAAAAAAGTGTCTAAGGGCTATGAGTAGGTGTTGGTCCGATGGACTCCTGCAGACTATCAATGTATATTTTCGAGTCATACACTTTTACAAAGAATAATTTGAGTATTTTTAAAAATAAAAATGATATGTTGCGCTTACTCTAACAGATATCCGGTGGTGCGATCTTGTTCAACAATGAGCTACCAAAAAAAAATGTCATTATATGTCCGTCAAACTATACAATAAGTTGCCAGAAGCATTAAAAGATTTACCAATAAAAAAAAAAACAAAAATTGTTTATATAGTTGTGTGACAGATTTTTCTACAGTATTAATGAATTTATGGAATGTAAGATTTTTTTCTTTGACATATATTAATTATTTTGTGACTGACTAATTCTTTGTATTGATTTTATTTTGACTATGTATTATTTTATTATAACTTAAGACGACGCTAACTCTTTGTTTCCATGCCGATATTATTCGGTTAAATGTGAGAATCTAAACGATAATTTTATGTAACTTACTGTAACCACATTTACCGCATTAAATGATTTCTGATTCTGATTACAAAATTCACGATAAAATACTTTTTAAATGGCGGGTTAAATTGTGTCAAAATGAACGTATCAGCAGTAGGTACCTATTTAAGGAGATACGAGATATTAAAGTATCGATTGTAACGACAATTATTACTCTTAATTACCAAAAAAACGGTCGATAGTATCGGATGGAAACTATGGCAACACTAGTTAAAATATCTAATATAGCTATAATTCTTCCAGCCCCACGTTGGGCGCCAATGTATAAAATCTAATAAACTCTCTCGTAACTATATTCCACTTTACAGATATAGACCAATCACTTAGCGGCAACTACACGTGCCTGGCCAAGAACCTCTACGGCTCAGACTCGGTGGAGTACATGGTCGTGGTGCTGCCACTACCGGAGGCCCCCATACTGAGGGTCACTCCGTACAAGGACTCTTTGCTGGTGGAGTGGGAGCAGCCGCTGTACTCTTCACGGAATAGAAGTGTGGCTCAGAAGATAAGTGAGTTTTGTTTTTTAGTTTTCTGTGTTTATTGGTCTACCTGGTGGAATGAGAGAAATATCATCTCCTCCTTTTTGACCGCGTTCAAGGTCGTGCAACTTGAATAGTCGACGATGAGAATCTCACTGATCGCTTAGACTCTCTGGCTCTGCGGAGAGAAGTCGCATCTTTCCGAGGAGTTGTTTGAGTTACTGACTAATACCCGCTGCTGAATTTCACCACCGTACTACACTCCTTACACTACGATTCCACCCGTACCATCTGGATGATTGGGACGGGGACCCGAAATATAAGTTGGTAGGCCACCCGTCCGCCGGGAGGCAGCTGGTGGCCCGGTTTTATATACGTAACTGGTTTATTATTGATAATGCAAATGGCATGATGTGAGAACATCTCCAAGGCTTATATATTAGAGATGACTGACGTCATCTCGAATACGTGGTAAGACAGAGATAACAGTAGGTCTTAGAGATAATCTTTATGGTGCGTGCCGAGCTGCTACAGAGGTCCACCTATCTTCCGTTTTAAACGTCATTTTTGCCACGAACCTCCTCATTGTGGAATCAGCGTCCCGCAGCAGTATTTCCGAACCGGTACGACATTGAGATCTTTAAGAATCAAGCCTGTACCTTCCTAAAAGTTAGAGTATTTAATTAATTAATTATGAATGAAATATGATGCCGACTACCACGAGTTTTTAACTGCAGAATAATAAATAGTTACTTCTCTTTATATCTACTAACGAGTATTCATTAGATATGAATGAAATAATCTATCGTGTGTCGTGAGTCTTCGCGGATAGTATACACTTCTTTGGTTACACTCTGGTGGAATCCCGCCCGCCCAAGATGTGTTCGCGGCAACCTGCGGCAATCCACAGAATCACCAGGGTTGCTCCCTACTGCGTCTGACCAGAGTGCTTACAGCGAAACAGCACTTATGACCGAATCTTTATCTCTGACCCTTTCACATGACGGCGAGATATAGTATAATATAATCATCAGCCCATTTAAGTCCCCACTGCTGGGGCACGGGCCTCCCTCAATCACATGAGGGGTACTTGCCATACTCACCACGCTTGGCAGACGGGTTGGCTAGGGTTTTGATATAAATGCAGAGTTTTCCTTCTCTGGGTGCTAATGATCATGCCAGCAGCTTTACCTTAGTCGCCTTTTACGACACCTCCGTAAGAGTGAGGGTGGGCTATTCTACTCTGCCGGGGACCACATGGCTTTATATAGTATAATATAATACTTACCGATATAGTAGGTCTCGTTCGCTACAAGTAGGTTTGGTTTAAAGCTCTCAGCTTTAAACCAAACCTACTTGTAGCGAACGAGAATACGGCAAGTAGTAGAAGAGACATTAAAGGATTAATAATTCCATCGCATCTTCATGTCCCTTTCTAGAGAGTAGCTCTTCCTGGACTTAAAGTTAAATAATAAAATACATCTACTAAAGAACTTCTAACTTCAGATCCAAAGATCATTGAAAACAAAAGGATTCAATGTAGTAGTGTGATGTCAATGTACACATGCCCTAAAATATTTATATATAGCCTATAGGCTTTATTCATAAACATTCAATAATCCTTCGTTAGCTCAATCGGTGCTATAGAGCATTTTTGACCTTTCAAACAAAAAGTGTTAATCCAACATTTTTATAACACCGTTTTAGTTAACAAAGGTTTAACAAACATTTATATTCCAGCATACAGCCTCACATGGAAAGAATCCAACGGGCCCTGGCAAGAAGCCTGGCCTGCCAACAAGCTGCCAAACCTCTCTGGCGTCCAGAAGCACGCGTTAACGAACCTTAAGTGCGGGACCAAGTATTCGCTGAGGATCACCGCTACCAACAGAGTGGGGACTTCGCAGCCGGCGTATTTGGATGTCAGCACTTTAGGGGGAGGTAGGTTAACTTTCCCGTCTTGCAAAAGTTAAAGAGAAGTTCAAGGAACTGGCGGCCAACCTTTAAGACTTAAGAGGCGCCCGAAGAAGAAGAATATTGGTTAAATACTATTGATAGTTTTTTTTAATTTTCGCGTTGCATTATAACTATAATTAATCAGACGGGAATTAACACAATATTTATTATGTGATACAATATTGTGTACTCACACTGGCCGCTCAGTCTGCTTGTAACCACGGCTGCTGTAAAGTAGCCGAAACGTCGAGTAAAATATGTGAGTACACAATGTTGTATCACATAATAAATATCGTGTTAATTCCCGTCTTTTATAAATACTATTGATGTCAAAAAAATTCAACCACACTGGCAGATGACGATCATCACCTATGTAGACGATTTCTTGTGGTCACGATGCTAAGTCATACAAGTAAATCAAAAATAGCTTTAAGAATCATCATCATCTTAGCGTTGAAACCCAGTTGCGTCCTAAGCTGGTGCTTCAAAGCCCAGGGTCTGGTTTTCTGCTACATCTCGCGCACTCCGCCACTAGCCCATATGTAACATTAAAAATTCACTATAATCTACCTAATAATTTAAGAATGGAAGTAAATTCAGTTAAATTTAGAAAAACGATTTAAAAAAAATCTCCTAAAAAAAGCTACTATAGTTTGGCCGAATATTTTGATGACAAAAACTTCACACTGTAATAATCATATTGAACTTATTAGCAATAAATATTAATAATTATTATACTTTACCTACTACTAAATAAGAAAAAAAAATGTGTTTTCTAATATGATAAATAGTACACCATGATGATAATTCTTTACTAAATGTCCATTGCACCTTACCAAGATATATTTTTGTGTTAGCTATGCCCAAAAGATGTACTGGAATATTTTTATACCACCTGTATGTAACATTCATTAATGCAATAAACACTTTTGAGTTTGAGTTTCATGTCCATTGTAGTACGGTTATTTGGTACGCATGTTTTGTTATGTGATAGGTGGTAAACTAGCCGACGGATCACCTGATGGTTAGCGATGCCAACGCTACCAACCTTTAAACCCCCCTTTCCCCTGGATTCACTCAACTCAAGCAGCGAAACTGAGCACAGTTTTTCTGTGAGGCCGTGGTCTCCGGTCAAGCCGGCCAATTCATACCGAAGCGTGGCTCTCCCACGGTGTATGTCGCACGGCATGTCATCCCTTACGATGTAAAACCAAACCTTTTTGGGATTATACCCCTTTCTACTACTAGCCAGAGGTGGTAGCATGACCCAACACTTAAGACCGAAGGTTAATATGGAGAATTAATTTCTTCATTCACATTTTTTTCCTCCAGTTCCAATACCTCCAACTACAAACGAGTGGCTGTGGAGCAACAGCAGCCACATTCAGATTCAGCTGGCGGGCTGGGACGACGGCGGCTGCGACTTGCGCTCCTGGGACGTGGAGTACAGGCACCTAGGCACCAGGGGGTGGATACGTGCTCATAATACATTGGTAAGACCTAAATTACTCATCATTTTTAACCAAGAGACGCCCACTGGACATAGACCTCCTTAAAGACCGCTAAACTGATCAGTCTTCTCTACCGCTCGAATCTAATTCTCCTGGGACGTGGAGTACAGGCACCTAGGCACTAGGGGGTGGATACGAGCTCCATACATTGGTAAGACTTATGTTGCTCATCATTTTCAACCAAGAGACGCCCACTGGACCTAGACCTTCTTACCTTAACTGATCAGTCTTCTCTAGCACTCGAATTCAACTCTCATGATCTTCACCAGGTCGTCGGTGCACCGCTTGAATGGTGGCTATCGCGTGTGAAAAATCCGCAAGATGGCGTACTGTACTGAGGTCCAACTTCAACAGCATTTGGTTGTTTCGTTCGTCAAATTAACATTTTGGCATATCATGTTCATAACCACCCAATCACCACGTAGATAGATCTCAGTCTTAGCAGCGACTTATAATTAGTCCGTGGTCTTAGAGTACGCCATCTAGCGGATATTTTTACACTTGCTCTCCTTTCCGGTACGCATTCTTCACTTGAGGACCTTTCCACCCCAACAACTGTCAGTCCTATCCGCAGGGTGCTCTGACCACTGGGTTCTTTGGCCTATATCGATGACCTTGATTCCTCTGGGTATCTTTTTATTTTTAATCCTTTTCACTATGGTATCTGAATACGAAGATAGGTCGTCCAGGATGTATCGTAGATTCCGCCTTCATGAGCTTTTTATCTTTCCTAACTGTTACTTTTTTCCACCAGGCATACACCAACTTACCCTCCTGGAGTCTCCCCTCCCTGTACCAGGCCAAAGCGACCTCGTACCGTACCGGGTCGTTCGCCATCGGCGACTTGCTCCCCGGGACCTGGTACCAGGTCCGAGTGACGGCCATCAACGAGGCAGGCAGTGTTACTACCACTTATAGCTATGCGACGAAGAATGAGGATGGAAGTGAGTTTCTTTAAAAATGTTACTTTTTTTTATAAATGCTAATGACCATTCTTAGCCTGATCAAGTGGCACCTGTGTCAGCCATAATTTCACTCGACAATATCAATTATATTAGAGGGAATGCAATGACCCACCACATAGCGCCACCACCTCAGAGACATTTGAGTGAGCATGACCTACCTACACTACATTGATTGTATAATTATGATCAAATCAAATATCAGCTACTATACAGGGTGTATCTGTGAATATATACATCCCCTTAACCACCTGTTCTACCAAACACTCTGAACAACATTTGTTCAACGACTTTTCTAAATTTATCGAAATTATTTTCGACTTGCCATACAAAATGACCAAGTCACGTGATCGACTTTGTATGAAAAGTTGAAACTTTTTCATGCGAATTTCTAAAAGTGATATAACAAATATTGTTCATAATCGTTAGTAGAACACGTGGTTAAGGAGATATAAATGTTCACAGATACCCCCTGTATACATTTCAATGACTTCACTCTTGGACTGAAGAGTAAAGCAGTTTTTTTCATCACATTTATATTGTATACTTATTTATTCATTCGGTTTAAAATTATATGTAAAAATAAAAATTAATTACAATTAAAATTAAAGAGTTAAAATTAAATTTATTTAAATTACATTAGAATAAATATTAGATAATAAATAAATAAAATTAAAATTCAATTCAATTTTATACGTGTGTATCACAAATAAATAACTTTGCATTTGTATTTGAATTTGTGATAGTACTTTTGATATTCCTTTTTTCATTTACAACTAAGGTTTTGTTTTTTTTTCAGCGGAAGTTGGTCCCCCCTCAGATCTTTTCGACCTCAATATGCTGGTGATCGTCTGCAGCTCAATATTGCTTACCATCTGCCTACTGAGCTGTATCTATATTCTAGTCAAAAGACAGAGGTTAGTAATCTTCTTTATTTCTCTAAGGGCATGAGATATTGCCAAGATGCAATATGGGTGAATTTCAGCAAGACATTTTAAAAAATATATCTTGTTTTGTCTTACATATTTTTTGGTATGACATATCGTTTGATCTATATATAAAGATTACTATTATAAAGAGTTAAATCTTGCTGCTGCAGCAACGCTTATATGCAATCTGAAAATACGAAACGCTTGTGCGATGTGATCGACATGTAACGCCATCTATTGGCATAAAGCGGAACTAATGTCCCGAAAAGGAAGTGAAGGCTGGGCCACTTTTATGTTATAAAATATATTCATCGTCAGCCCATTTAAGTCCCCAATGACTGGGGGCACGGGGTGCTCCCTAATCATATGAGGGTTAATTGCCATACTCACCACGCTTGGCAGACGGGTTTGGCGTTTGGCGAGGGTTTTGATATAAATGCAAGCGTTTTTCCTTCTCCGGGTGCTGATGATCATGCCCAGAAGCTTTACCTTAGTCGCCTTTTACGACAATTCGGTTAGAGTGAGCCACACATTATTTGCCTGTTATCTTAAACAGGTGACTTTTTTTTCACAGCCCAAAATTTTACATGGCGTGATGAGAAGGACGTAACCTAAAAGTAAAGGGTAAGGGTGAAATAAAAAAAAAAAACTGCTTACTCTACATTCTAAGAGTGAAGTATTAAAATGTATACAGGTGTATCTCGTGAACATCTTATATCACCTTACCCACCGTGTTCTACAACGATTATGAACAATATTTGTATATCACTTTTCTTAGAATTCGCATGCTTTCCATTAAGTCCCCACTGCTGGGGCACGGGTCTCCCGCAATCATATAGGGGTAATTGCCATACTCACCACGCTTGGAGAGGGTTGGCGAGATGGTTTTGATATAAAATGCAGAGTTTTCCTTCTCCTGGGTGGCTTGATGATCATGCAGCAGTTACCTTCGTCGCCTTTTACGACACCTTCGGTAAGCGTGAGGGTGGCCTATTCTACTCTGCCGGGGACCACACGGCGAAAATATATTGTAGATCAAAAATTATGGTGGTTTTAAAAAATCCCACTAATATAACACCAAGAAATCTCTTGCAGAAATTCACCCGTACCTACCTATTTTATGTTATACAGTATCAGGATGTATCCGTGAACAGCCTTAATCATGTTGTTTAATCATGTACATGTATGTGGGACAGAATAAATAATACACCCAGGTTTCGGGAATAAAAGCTGCTATTACGTCGTTCGCCTTTCACATTCGTCGGCCATACGTCGTCTATCTCCCTCTCGCACGTCATTCTATAATTCAAATATCGATCTCTTACACGTTCATTACCATGCATCTACCGATCACCAATCCTACATGTATTACTTGCAAATAAAATAATTCGCTCAAAAGTTTCAAAATTTGAGAGTCCTTGTATCTATATCAACAAAGCTCCAATTTGAATGTTGGCGTGACAAAAGTGTCGCTATCATCACACTTATTTGGAGGCGCGAACTCTAAAGTCGTTTCAAATACATGTTCTAATAAGCGTTTAAAAGGAAATAAATTTTTTTTTATTCGACTTGTATAAAAAGAAAGAAGGGCATAAAATACACCTAATAATAATAATAATAATAAAAATGATTTATTTATCACACAATGCTATGCTATTACAGTTGTAAACTTAGGGATAAATGCTCTGCGTGTGATTTGGAGCCTAAGCTAGGGCGGTCCTGTATTTCAGGCCTCCAGGTCCCACCTGTACCCATTAAAAACAATTGAAATGACTTTACTTGTTTTGTTTTTTTTTGTTATGTTTCTAACACCTATTTGTTATGTTTCTTTTTATAATATAGTGGCAGATCATAGAGTAATATAATACTAGACTGGTGCAGACGGATGACCTAGTGGTAAGCAATTATCGCCGCTTGCGGTATTTCCAGATTAATCATTTAAGCATCTATCGAGGAACTGTTTGATCTACTCCCTGCAGCTGAATTTTCTTATTCACAGCGATCCCTCTGGTTTCGCAGATGTTCATGAGTGGCGTTGATTTATTTTCCATCAGGTGACTCGCTTGCTCCTTTGTCGTCTCTAGGATAAAAAAAAAATAATTCCCTTCCAAAAGAGAGCGTTCCTTTATAAAAATCCTACGTGTCACATGTGCCTAGTTTAGTATTTACTTATTGAAAAATTATGGTGGTTAGTAGGTCGCACTTTAAAGCGACGGCTGCGCAAGAGGTCCCGGGTTCGATCACCGAGTCGGGCCAAAAATTTGTACCTAAGTTTTCGGTAAGAAATACTTAGTCAGGCCGGAGTCTGGAAGTTGGCGGTCTTGTACCCCCGTGCGTCGGAAAGCACGTCCTGCGCCCGGACCGCTCTCTGGATGTGTCACGCTGGTGTCCCATCGGAATACGAGTGTAAGGGAACAGAGAGTGCACTTGTGTTTGCGCACACACTTGAGCACTAAAATATATCCTGCGTACGTGGCTGATCGTTGAGATTGGCCGACCGTAAGCGAAATCGGTTGGAGGATATTATTTTTATTATAAATAAATAAATAAATAAATATTTCACAACATTACATAAATTGATCTGACGCCGAGAAGATAGGTAGCTCAAGCACCTGTGTTACGGAATAATCAGAATTCAACAGTGGGATAAACATAATACCATATAATACTTTTCTTTTGTTAAATACATACTTACAATACATAGCAAACACCCAGGACAATACAAAACAGACATGTTCATGCCCACACAAATGTTGTAATGTCTGCGGGATCGAACCCGAACCCTTGTATCTGAGGCCAGCGTTCACTACCCTGTTTCCAATCTGGGTCGTCAAAAAAATATTATTGGAAAATTATTTGAACTCTTTCAGAAGCGGTAACCTAACAGAATACCGCGACTCCATAACGGTGGACAACAAGTCCGAGAGCGGCAACCTCACGGCCAACACGTCGCACACCAACCTCGCCAACGTGAAGGAGAATGCTATGAACGCCCAGAACCGGATCTACAGCGCGCCGCTGCATTTGAGGAATAATAGTAAACATGGTAAGTAACAACTTACTTTCATCCCTTAACATTAACATCCGATACAGATTGCGACATCACACACATTCGTAATCAATACATATAAAAGCCGTGTGGTCCCCGGCAGAGTAGAATAGGCCACCCTCACTCTTACCGAGGTGTCGTAAATGGCGACTAAGGTAAAGCTGCTGGCATGATCATCAGCACCCAGAGAAGGAAAACTGCATTTATATCTAAACCCTCGCCAACCCGTCTGCCAAGCGTGGTGAGTATGGCAATTACCCCACATGTGATTGAGGGAGGCCCGTGCCCCAGCAGTGGGGACTTAAATGGGCTGATGATGATGATGATGATATATAATAGGAACACCTGAGTGACTAAGGTATTAAGTGACTGGCAATGCACCCATAGCCCAAACTACTGACCCTAGAAACGTGAAATTTGGGTAGAGGCTTCCTTTAATGGTGAAAATGAGCACTAAAATCACCCTTAAAGGGGGTAAAATTGGGGACTAAATGCCGGTGGGGGTTTAGCCATTTTAAAGTAAGATACTTAATAAAACAAACGGGGTGAGCTAAATAAAACCGTTTAAAAATCGCTATACGTTCTCCTTACTTTAAACCAATAACAAATTCCTTAAATGTTTTTATAAATTCTACCCTTAAGGGGGTGAAAAGGGGGTTTGAAGTTTGTATGGAATTTCGCCATCTTTAATAGGAAAGTGAAAAATTGTATATATACGTATAATTAATTCCTTAAACGTTTTTGGAAAAATGACCCTTTGAGGGGGTAAATAAGGGGATGAAATGAAGTATGGGGGATTAGACAATTTAAAAGTTAGAATCTTAAAATTGATGTTTGGGTACCGGTTTTGAATAAAAAAGTGACTTTTGAATTTTCAACCCCTAAAAGGTAGTTGTATACAAAAACAATACTTACTTTAATCCCATAGTGAGGAAGTGTCGCACTTAACACTTCGTTAACTGGTTCGCACTGGCAGACCAATAGTGTGTGAGCCCGACGAGTACAATGTGAGCTTCCCTCGGTTCAAGAGTGCTGTTACCAACTTAGTTATGGTGACGGGTAGCACACTAGCGACGCCTTCTGAATTTAAATTGCTAGCATCTAAACCGGATATCTTTTTAACAATTGCGAAGTTCGAGCATCTCGAAAAGAACTTATACTATTTATTCAATACATATAATTAACTTTTTGGTCTGTTTCCTACGAAATATGAAATAGCGCTAAAACGGCCACTTATAGCGTTAATTCAAATCTCGAGTGCAAAAACAGATCAAAAAGTTGATTATAAGTATAAATAGTATATATTTGAAAATGTTAAAAAGATATCCGGTTTAGTTGCTCGCGTCGGCGTCGCTAGTTAGGGCCACCTGTCGCTTAAGACTGAGCTGGTAATATCAAAAACACCATTTTTTAGGGTTCCGTAGCCAAAATGGCAAAAACGGAACCCTTATAGTTTCGTCATGTCCGTCTGTCCGTCTGTCCGTCTGTCCGTCTGTCACAGCCGATTTACTCGGAAACTATAAGTACTACAGTGATGAAATTTGATGGGAATATGTGTTGTATGAACCGCTACAAAATATGACACTAAATAGTAAAAAAAAGAATTGGGGGTGGGGCCCCCATACATGTAACTGAGGGATGAAATTTTTTTTTCGATGTACATACCCGTGTGGGGTATCAATGGAAAGGTCTTTTAAAATGATATAAAGTTTTCTAAAAAACATTTTTCTTAAAGTGAACGGTTTTTGAGATATCAGCTCTCAAAGTCGTAAAAAGTATGTCCCCCCCCCTCTATTTTTATAACTACGGGTATAAAATTCTAAAAAAAATAGAGGTGATGCATGCTAATTAACTCTTTCAACGATTTTGGTTTGATCAAAGTATCTCTTATAGTTTTTGAGATAAGTTGATTTAACTGTAATTTTGGTGTAAGTTATTGTGCTTACACTGAAAAACGATGGCTGAACCTTATAAGATAGATCAAAAAATATACTACAGTATTGTACACCTTTAAAAATCCGCGATGATATAAAATCTTTATAATGTATATTTGCTGCTACGGAACCCTTTGTGCGCGAGCCCGACTCGCACTTGGCCGGTTTTTTCTTATTTTTTTGGCTTAAGATTTTAACTTTGTGTAAGTAGAGAGCTTTAGATATATAATTTAATGGATAATGCTGTGTATGCTATATATAGGTTACTGCCTAGATAAATTAATATTGTACTAACTACATGTTTGTACCAGAGGCAACGTTCACCACCGCTGATCGAAACGGGTCGTCAATTTTTTTCCAATAAAAAACAGCTGTTAATCGAGCCGTTATTTACAGAATTGTACGAGATAAGTCCATATGCTCAATTCGCGGTCGGATTCCGTACGTTTGGACACGTCGAGAACCAAGACATGCCGAGTCGACATAACAAACACAGATACGATACAGGTAATTATAATGAATTTTTAGAATACATAATTTAGCGGACTGTAAAAACTTAGATTATATAACCATAGGTATGCAAAGGCAAAGATGTAAGGAAAAGAAATTGATAGGTAAGGAACTCACGTTACTCGGTGTCTTGAGGTTTTCTACTCCCAGCAGAGCGCACGCTGAAGAGGTTGGTGATTAATTTTCATCATCATCATCATTTCAGCCAATAGATGCTGCGATCCTTTCCTTTCCTGCAAGTGTGTTGCCATTGGCAACGCACTTGTAACTTTGTGACCACTGGTGATCTGTCTGCTTGTCTGCCACACATCACAATAAAAAAATAATCGATGAGATCTGTCCGGACAATCATCATTTCATCCAATAGACGCCCATTGTTGGACATGATCCCTCCCCCTATATTCGCAGACGGTCCTGTGCCGCCCGCATCCAATGAATTCCCGCGACCTTCACCAGATCGTCGGTCCACCTTGTGGGGGGCCTGCCACGCACAGCTGCGACTTCCTGTACGTGGCCTCTACTCGAGGACTTTTTCTCCTCGCTATGTGTCCTGCTCATTGCCAGTTGAGACATGCAATTCTTTGGGCTCTGTCTGTGACCTTAGTTATACTGCGGATCTCATAATTTCTGATACTATCACGCAGAGAGACTCCGAGCATAGCCCTCTCTATTGCTCTCTGGGTGACTTTGAGCCTCCTTAATCGGCACATTGTAAGCGGCCAAGTTTCGGTTCCGTATGTCATCACTGGCAACACATACGCATTGAAGACTTTTCTCTTGAGACACTGCGGTACCGAACGCTACCCGATCGATTACAGCACGAGAATTTAGAATTTTTAGATTATAGAATCTGAGCCGGCCTTCTATCAAGTTACAATATAATTATTTACGTGTTGTTTTCAAGAAATTTCAAAAGCAAGTGTCCGGTGTGTTTTTGAATTGGATAGAATGAGTAAACAGGAGTGAATGAAAGGATTGATGGAAAGGGAGACAAGACTTTATGACCACGTTCGACAGATGGCGTTACTAATTACATACCAGACGTCATAGCCAATTTTAGATATTCAGTGGCATACAGCACGAGCACTTTTAAGTATACAAACTCATTCAAATATGGACCTTATTGTTCCATCTCAAGAGTGGTTTACATTTCATTGCAGGCTACTATACGAGTAAAAAGAAGTGTGTCAGTACAACCGTCATCCAATCTTTATATTGTATAGACTAGTGGCCGGCCCGAACCGGCCAGTTTCGGGACATTAATTCTTGTTTTAAAATTGATTATGTCCTAGTATCTCTACGTTATTATATCTTTGTTTTGTATATATTATGTAATTTTTTATTTTCTATTTACTTGTTTTCTTCTTCTTCTTCTTATTTTATTTGTGGCAATCAACTTCTCGTCTGAGAATTACTGCTGACATTATCATGTTTTAGATTTTAGGCATTATTAAGAGGGACAACCGAAGATAATTCGCCAATGTCAAGTAACTTATTGAGAACAAGTAGGTAGTCAACAGTCAAAGTCAGTCAAAGTCACAGTCACTCAATAAAACGCCGGTGTTTTGCGTTTTATCGACCTACGGATTCAGCGGATATCACTCTAAAAGCAATCGCGGGTTTTAAGACTCTATTAGGTCCAAGGAAGTTGTCACGAGACAACGCACTCGACACACAATAGCAGTGTTAAAAACGATACAATCCAACGATTCTTATTATTAGGATCACTTTGCGGCACTTCACTGCACAAATAAACACCAAACTTGCACACTAAAATCCACTAGACACTAATTTAAAACATTTGAATTGCATCAGCCCACGCGGCTTCTTTTAGCCCTACCCGCCGAATCCTTACTTGTTTTTATTGCATGTCAATATTTAGTATTTTTTTTTTTAATGCAAAGGCGTCACTCAAGGTCCAGCCTGAAAACCAGCGCTGCAGCTGATATTTGTGGCAGTTGAAGCAAATGCTGAGGCTGAGCCTTGTTGGCCGCAACTATTTGTCTTTGTACCTTGTTTTCTCTGTTTTGTTCTATGTCTAATTTTAAATTGTTTCTTATCTTATCTTATCTTATCTTAATTCAACTTTTTGCTAATAGATGGCGCTAGCTAGCGTTTCGTTTTTTCGGATTACCTATAAGCGATGCCACTCTGTGTAAAATTCACCTCTTTATAAATGGTATAGATGTGTTAATGAATCAGTATCCTTCCAGAGTGTTATAGTAGGTATCATTATGGGTTGATTTTAAGATATTACACATATCACTACATTTTTGGCGTTAAATATGTCAAATTAGTAATCGATTTATGTCTGTTTCAGAAACAAGTTTTCAAGTGTGTTCAGAGTCAGAAGACAGTGACAGCATCTCTAAATCCACCCTCAAAAGTGTTCCAAGAAGTAAGTAACACTACAAATGTATACATATTATCCTCTAACCAATTACGGCTACGGCGGCCAATCTCAACGATCAGCCACGTACGCTGGATATATTATAGTGCTCAAGTGTGTGCGCAAACACAAGTGCACTCTCTATTCCCTTACTCTCATATTCCGATGGGACACTACTGTGACACGACCGTAGAGGGAAAGGGCGCAGGACCAACAGCTTAACGTCCTTTCCGAGACACGGGGGTACAAGACCGCCAACTTCTAGTCTCCGGGCAGACACTAAGAATTTCTTACCGAAAAATCAGGTACAAATTTTTAGCCCGACCCGGGGATCAAACCTGGTACCTCTTGCGCAGCCGTCACTTTAAATTGCAACCCACTAACGACTGCGCCACCGAGGCAGACCAGTTTATACATACAGAGTGGATAAAACCTGAAGTTAGCACATTTATTGAACCGAAACATACCTTTATGTTAAATAAATAAAACTGCATTTTATTCTTAAGTAAATAACATACTTAAAAAAATTCATCTCGTGTTCAGAGGGGACTCGAACCCACACCTTCCACAATCCGACGTTCAAGTATTACGTAAGCAGATTTATTACAGTTATCCCTCCCCCCCCCCATCGACAAAAGTAAGCAAAGCTCTTACCCCCTCCCCCCATGCTTACCTAAACATTTTTCGATTTTTTTGTCATAGCTCGGCAACCCTACCAACCGTATGCATTTATTTGTAAGTAATTCGTCGGAAATATGTTTGTTTTCAAGCAAACAGAATGTGAGGGTTGCCATTTGTGTTAAAAATATAAAATAATTATCGATTACGTAATCATCATTTACCCCCATGTCATCTAAAATAAGCAGAGCAGATACTTGAACGGCCCCCTACCATTTAAACCACTGAACGCGTTACTAAGCGTAAACTAAGAAAATTGTAAGTGCTTGATTCGACATGAGCTGTCGATAGTCTCATCAATATTGTAAGTATATTTACAATATCCAGCGGAAATATTATTACAAATATTTGACCACCTAAAAATTTTAAGTGTGTTATTTACTTCAGAATAAATTGCAAAAGATTGTTTTGAGAAATATCAACTAAAAGTGCATTTTTTTTTCATTTACAATATCATTCTAAATGAATTATTGCGAGTAAGCAACACGTTTGCCCTATTTATGTGGCATATGCATAATGTTTGTAGGTCTATGTAAATTATAAATTACTAACATAGGGTACGACATTGTCACTAACACAAATAGACTAAGCTGTCTGAAAAAAATTAAACATTACTATTATAATATTATATACTATACATTTTCAAAGCATTTTTTTCTTTTTCCAGAAGTCTGCAGAACACCTCACCATAGGTAACTAGGCAGGGAAGTATAATCCTTCTAGGTCATAACATGGACCCGACGAAACTCGCCGCCTTCTCACTCGTTCATTCCAAATCGAGAATCATTCGAGTTTCGTCAACATGGTATCACCTTACCAACAACTTATATTGTGAAAGAAATTATAAATATATTTTACAGTTGACTTATCATCTCGTTGAAACCATTTTTGACAGTCATGTCAAGAATTTTGTTGACACAAAATTCTTGACATGACTGTCAAAATGGCCGCCGCCCATGGACACCCGCAACACCAGTGGAGTTACAAGTGCGCTGCTAACCTTTAAATCCACTTTCCCTCGGATTGGGCCTCCGGTACCCACACTCACGCAGCGTAACACAGCACTGAATTTAATTAGTTTAAGCATCTGCTGGTTCGGTTGTAGGTGGGTATCTTTTTACCCGACTACGGTTAATCCAAAAAGGAAGGGTTATGATTTTAGCAGTCTATGTATGTATTTACTACACATAAAGGTGTGTGTACAATGTATGATGAGTCCACTGTAGATCTGTTTATAAGTATTTACGAATTTTTATGAGAATCGAATGTGTTGCTTATTACTTTTGTTATTTTTTAGATATTTATGAAAACCCGTTGATTTTGTGTCTTAATAGATAGGAATGTAAACTTGTTGTACATAAAATGTATATTTCTAATTAGGTTTGGTTTACAAAGAAGTGTTCCTTATTCACTCAAGCACAGGAAATTCTAAGTACCTTAATGATATCTCTTCAAACAATATTTCGACTTTGATAAATTACATTTGATAGTAATTTTATTGTTATGTAGGTATATCTTAATTAGGGTAGTTTTTTTTAAACCCTATTATTAGCTACTAAAAACTACTCTGATAACAGCTTCAATGCTTAACTTATGATTATTACGGAATCATCATCATCATCATCAGCCCATTTAAGTCCCCACTGCTGGGGCACGGGCCTCCCTCAATCACATGAGGGGTAGTTGCCATACTCACCACGCTTGGCAGACGGGTTGGCGAGGGTTTTGATATAAATGCAGAGTTTTCCTCCTCTGGTGCTGATGATCATGCCAGCAGCTTTACCTTAGTCGTCTTTTACGACACCTCGGTAAGAGTGAGGGTGGCCTATTCTACTCTGCCGGGGACCACACGGCGAATAAAATGACTACTTTCTCACAAATAACTTAAGTGTAAAACGGAGTTAACTATTACTGTCATTGTTACTGAATCGATATTTTGAGGTTATTATTTTAGTACTCATTTTGAGCTAGAGGTCTGGGAGGTTTAATTTGAGTATTATAGTAGATGTTCTAAGTAACGTTGATCTTAGTTTTGTAATTATGTTTATTCTAGTTCTTCAGTTATTCCCAGTATTAATCCCTCTACTTATTGTAACCACGTTTTGGAATAAAAGAGTATGTGTTTTACTATACTTAGGCCCCTATATTCATAAAAATAAATCTAAGAGATTTTGTGCCTTCAAAACAAATTGAATCTCGTTCACGGCCTAATATAATTAGGCATTTTGTCGGTTATTTTTATTTATTATTTTAACTTTTCTTTGTAAACCAAGCCATGTTACATTTGTAAATACTCTTATAGCCAAATTCATCTAGTAATATACTAATTTTTGTGTAAATCATGAAATGAGTAATTAAATTGTATGAGATATGTATTTTGTAAGTTTGCGAAAAGAAAACATGATTAAAATATCTACAAGAAGACTGATTATTCATCTTAATGATTGTTGTTTCATTTCTATTGATCTAGGATTGAAATAAATGTTAGACCAATAAATGTTAGTTTTTTATTACATTCCACAATTACGATGAAAACATACGATAACTTGTAAATAAAAAATATTCTAAAAGTAAACAAGCTTCAATAAACAATATGAGCCACCCTTTTGTAAATCCATATATGTTTGTAATTTAATTATTTCACATAAATTACACAACTAAATAATACATAAATCAGCAAAGTTTCCACAGAAAATTTAATGTCAAACGTAAATTATAAAATAAATACAAAAAAAAATTAAATTAGACATATTGTAATAATAATTAAGTAAATAATGGACAACATTTCAAAATTGCTAAGCTCTGAAACAAATAATACCACTTCTTTGTTTACTTTTCCGCTGCTCAAATATATATTTATTAATTTTTTATATTGCTTATTTACTGAGAAAAAAATTAAAAACTAAAAAACGTAAGATGACGTCATCGGACGGCAGAATGTAAAATATTTCTTTGCTTATCACATTATAGTTTTAAATTTACGTAATGCCAAACTCATGAGATGTAACTGTCAAAAAAAAAACAACTTGTCAACGTTGAATGTATGAATGACGTTGACAATTTTGACACTAGTATTATTTACCTTTGACAGTAGTACCTTTTAATTATTAAAACAATGATAAGCAAAGGAATATCGCTGTATTCAGCCGTCCGATGACGTCATTTGGCGCTTACGTCTATTTAGAATAAAAAGAATTTCAATAATTATTTTATGCATGAAAATGGACAAATTTTGAAAAAAGAAAAAATATGGGTCCGTTCATTTTATGTCTACTTTCATATAAAAAAACAATATGGACATGTTAAAAATATGAAATGTTGTCCATTCCAATCAAAATAAAATAGAAAAATACAATGTCAGGTAATTTAAAAGCTATAACTAAAATCACTTAAAATACAACAAAACACACTAACAATTACCTACACCTACATTAATATCTTTTTGTATATCCTGATATTTTTATATTATAGGTTTTCAATTCAATATTACAAGAAAAGGATAATAAAAATCTATCTCTATCCTCTGATGTAAGTAAGTAGGTACTTACAATGTTTTTTTTTACATAAAAAGGCATTGTTCAGATCAGGAGTACTTCCACTTTGCCCCACCAAGACCCCCCACTGGTTGCGCATAGTGGAATGCATTACAATTCGTAGTGGCAGTAAATCAATTTACTGGGGCAGATTCGTCTGCTTTAAAATTAGGTGTATTCTGCCCATTAGGGTCGGCACTTTAGTGTCTTTGGC
Source organism: Marasmia exigua (assembly GCA_019059595.1). Taxonomy (NCBI): domain Eukaryota; kingdom Metazoa; phylum Arthropoda; class Insecta; order Lepidoptera; family Crambidae; genus Marasmia; species Marasmia exigua. Next base: position 15,038,224 of record CM032485.1, read on the forward strand.
AACGGTCATTGAAGTTATCAATTGTTCTATGTTATAAAAGCACAAATTCTTAATTTTTTAAAATTATGTTTGCATTTATTCATTTCAAGAAAGACAATAACGATAATTACACGATTTACTTTCTCTGTCAAACTATTTATAAACTTATTAAAAAAATACTTTTTTAGAGAATTGGACGTTGGTACAATGTTTTATGTGTCAATACATTTTCTTTTTAAGCTCTAGTGATGTACCCCAAATAATCGAACGAATACAATAATCGTGTAGGAATATTCATCCATAAATGAAAAGCTACAATCTGATTAAAATAACACGTATTATTCTCTTGTTTAAAAATGTAAATATATGTGGGATTGTGAGAGGGTGAAACGGAATGGAAGACGCGTAGAATGGAACGGAGTAAGAGTGAACAGAGAACGAGTGAACGGAGGGAATGATTGAGTTATCTGTGGGTGTGAGACGACGAAAGACGTGAGAGAGCTTGCTCTGCGATTATTTAAAATAAAGAAGATCTTGAAGACCAAGCTTGCTCTGCGATTATTTAAAATAAAGAAGATCTTGAAGACTCTGAAATCCTTTTTTCAATCTCAATTCCCACATTTATATTAATAACTTTGTAAAAAGAAAAACAGTATGGTACACAATATAACTGGCCGCGTATCGATATCGATCGCGTTTTTCTTTTAATTAACTAAAAAAAATCGGTGACAAATAAGTAAGCATGCATGCAAAATAGCGAAAAAAAAACTTACTTTACCATATAAAACTAATCATATCAAACATGCAACAGTGCTCATCTCCCAAGTATCTAATCGGGATCACACTAGAAAGATTACATTGCCATCTCGGCAATGGTAATCAAAGCCATAAACCATGATTAACCATTTCTTCCTCACGTCAGGTTTATGATCTCCAAGATCCAAGCTTTATAGTACACAACACTAGTGTAAATACCAGGTTTGCCCTCTTTCCCACATTTCGTAGACCCTAAACTAGTGATTCCAAATATTTCAACTGTTTCTTTTGTCCGCATAAGAGGACCGCCAGAATCACCCCTGCAGGTGTCGATTCCTTTTTCACCTCCTGCGCAGATTGCGTGGTGTGGTAAAGCTATCATGTGTGTAAGCCTGCTGACATTTATCGAAAGGCCAGTAAGGGAGTGGTATAGACTTCTTGATGACGGAATACTGGCCGGTAGAGACGATCTCCCCCCACCCTGCCGCGTGGAATGTGGTGGGGTAGGAGACATCGGTGGGAAGGCAGATTGGGCGGATGAAGTCTGGAAATAAAGGTAAATATGTACTTTCAACGACACATTTTGAACGAGCATACTGATTGAATTATCGAGTGAAATGAATAAAAAATCTTGCTTCCTACGTAAAATGTGATATACGATTATATTTTTTTTATATGAGAGGTGGCAGACGAGCAGACGGATTACCTGATGGTAAGCAATGCCGCCGCTCATGGACACCCGCAACACCAGCAGAGTCACAAGTTTCAGCTGCCAACCTTTTCCCCTTCCCCCATTGGGCCTCCGGTAACATCACTCACACGTCGTAACACAGCGCAGGCGCTGCTTCACGCCGGTCTTCTGTGAGGGAGTGGTATCACTCCGGTCGAGCCGGCCCATTCATGCCGAAGCGTGGCTCTCCCACATTTATAATAAGGTATAATAACACATAAGATATACCCCTGGTTCTAAATATCGATTTCTACTGAGAAGAAACTTAAACTATTTGAGAAATAATAACCAATAACGACAATCTCATTTTGAAATAACTAATAATTGAAAAATTAAGACAAGTACACCTTAAGGCGGAGCTACTTCACCGACTTTTAAGACAAATGTTCCACAAAGCTTGTAAATATTAAATATTGTCAAATTAGTTGTTTACAACCTGTGCGGATAAAGAATGGGATCAGAAATGGCGGCGCATCTATTCACTTCTCGCTCGCACACTATTTGCGTCTATACTCGCACTCGTGGGGTGCGAGCCATTTCTGGTCCCATTCTTTATCCGCACAGGTAGTATGTAGAACCAATGCGGGCATACGTGCCCCTGTGAATAGATTGATGACCATTTTACAAAACAATGAACTCGATTTTTCCCAGAGTCCTTCAAAATTTAAAAGACTTGTCTTAGTATTAAGGCGTTGATACAGGCGTTCGATCAGAAACGAGCTGTAGAAATAATAAAACTGAGTCGAGGACATGTTAGCACAGGTTGTACCGACTTTTAAGAGAACTGTTCAACAAAGCTTGCCAATATTAAATACTTTTTGTCAAATTAGTTATTTAAATTCGGTGAACACCACCATAAGTTTTAATTAAAACAGTTTTATCTACACTCATGTCATAATCTTCAAATTAAGAAATCAAAAGTAAACACGCTTTGACAGGCTGTATAATATTGATTTGCTTTGCTTATTTTGATGATGATTACGTCATCGATAATTATTTTCTTTTTAACAGAAATGGCAACCCTCACATTCTGTTTGCTTGAAAACGAGACGTATCTTCGGGGAATTACCTACAAATAAATACATACTGTTGCAGAGCTGTGACAAAAAAATCGAAAAATGTTTACGTAAGCATGGGGGGAGGGGGCTAGAGCTTTGCTATCTTTTGCTGAAGGGGGGGGGGGGGTTAATAACTGTAATAAATCTACTTACGTAATACTTGAACGTCCCCTAGGTTATCAGGTATGTCTTTATAGCCATTGATTTACCTCAATGTTTTTAGCTTGTCAAAATTGTTTCCCTGTGATTTCTTTGAAGATTTAAACATGTATGTAGATAAGATTCAGTGGGTAGGGCTAAGCTAAGTAAGCCGCGTGGGCTGATGCAATTCAAAGGTTTTAAATTAGTGTCTAGTGGTTTTTAGTGTGCAAGTTTGGTGTTTATTTGTGCAGTGAAGTGCCGCAAAGTGATCCTAACTAATAATAAGAATCGTTGGATTGTATCGTTTTTAACACTGCTATTGTGTGTCGAGTGCGTTGTCTCGTGACAACTTGCTTGGACCTAATAGTCTTAAAACCCGCGATTGCTTTTAGAGTGATACCCGCTGAATCCGTAGGTCGATAAAACGCAAAACACCGGCGTTTTATTGAGTGACTGTGACTTTGACTGACTTCGACTGTTGACTACCTACTTGTTCTCAATAAGTTACATGACATTGGCGAATTTTCTTCGGTTGTCCCGCTTAATAATGCCTAAAATCTAAAACATGATAATGGCAGGAGTTATTCTCAGTCGAGAAGTTGATTGCCACAAATAAAATAAGAAGAAGAAGAATGTAGATAAAGTAGTGCATGAGGCTGCACATAACTGGCCAAGGCATGTTTTTTACAATCTCGCTCGTGTTTTAATAACCCTCATCTGTAAATAAAAATTAGAGCGAAAATTAACTTTCATATGACTCAAACCGCAGGTGTTCAACCGTTGATCCCTCGGAGACCGTGGTTTTTCAAACATAAAACTCTGGGCAAGCTAGCTGTCTCCACCATTTGTCGCCTGCGTTTAGGACATGCTTGTACCCCAGTATTCTTAAATAAAATCCGAGTTAAAGACTCTTCACTATGCGAATGTGGTTTAGATGAGGGTACGTCAGACCACATATTTTTCAATTGTCAAAATTATAATTTCTCACTGTATGACATCCTACCCCCAAGAATTCCCCGCTCTATTAACTTCTCTTTTCTTCTTTCTTTGTCCTTCTCCTCTGTTATAGAATATTTATGTAAATATATTATTAAATATAATATTAGACTTTAAAAGAAACTCCCACTTAACATTTTGTGCCGTCTATGTGTTTGTTTATACGTTTTTGTTGTATTTTTTTGTTTTAGGTGGTGTAAGAACTCAAATTAAAATAATATCCTGAAGAATTTAATCTCATCTATACCGGTCAATTTTTCTTTTAAAACGTGTCTCGTTAATCACTCGACATTGGCAGAGTTAAAAAAATGTGTTTGGCATAAGCAAACGCAATAGCAGCCATTACAAAAAAAAAATATGACTCAAACTAATTAGTTTGTTGTTTGTTGTCATTTACATTTATTAATTAAATGTAAATAACATGTATGATTGTATAATTGCTATACCTATTTATTATATTAAGAAACTTGTGTTTATAGGTCCTATAACCACAATTTTCTTACTCATAAGTTAAATTCTAAGTAGAAGCCAACCATTGTCAATAAAGCTGCGGTTAGATCTATAAAGGGGAAACGTTGGGAATAACACACAAGGAAACTCTACGATTGGATTAAACATGTGCTTAATAAAACTTTTAGATTCAGAAATAAATAAATAATCACTTTATTTCCTCTTCACAAAGGTACACAGATTACATATTTCATACACTGCTTAGTACGACATAGTTATAGTTATAGGTGTACAATGTACATTTATTTACCTTTGTGAGAGACTGAAGCCCAATTCTCGGGATCATGACATTTATCATCATAAGACATAGAATAAGTTGACTGAACTGAACTACTTACTATCGCCACTTATCATCTCGCATCATTATTAACATACCAGTAAAAGCGACATCTTCTGCCAGGGTTAGCACAGCGATGTCGTGTTTCCTGCCGTCGAAGCCAGGGTGCACGCTCACCCCCCGCACAGGGATCCGCTTGACGGGGTCTGCGCACTCGCCATCCAGGCAGTCCACCTCAGAACTCAGGTCATACTCGCCCAATCGAGCTTCAAGTCTGAAATTATACATTTTTATATAGGTACAACATCATCACGCTACTACGCTATGACTAGGGAGATCTACGCTTCGGCATGACTGGGTCAGCTCGACCGGAATGACATCCTGGCCCTACATATACATTTGTGTGCATGAACATGTCTGTTTGTAGTGGTCTGGGTGTATTCTATGTATTATAAGTATGTATTTATAAAAGAAAAGTATTATATGTATATATTTGTAATCCCATTGTTGATTCTGATATCCGTAACACAGGTGCTTGAGCTACTTATCTCGGCGTCAGATCAATGTATGTGATGTTGTGAAATATTATTATTATTGATATAAGAATGTTATTGCCGGCAGAAGGCCGTGTGGTCCCCGGCAGAGTAGAATAGGACACCCTCACTCTTACCGAGGTGTCGTAAAAGGCGACTAAGGTAAAGCTGCTGGCATGATCATCAACACCCAGAGAAGGAAAACTCTGCATTTATATCAAAACCCGCGCCAACCCGTCTGCCAAGCGTGGTGAGTATGGCAATTACCCCTCATGTGATTGAGGGAGGCCCGTGCCCCAGCGACTTAAATGGGCTGACGATGAAGAATGTTATTTAAAAAATTTTAAAAGTATAATATACATGTAATTACACATATGTCGATACATAAAATATACTAAGAAATGAATAAACATATTGAATGTGATTCTACCACGGACTGGAGGTCAGAGTGGAGCTGATTTGATCAGATCAGACCAGCGTACGGGGCTTCTGCCCCTACACTAGTGTAGAAATGTGTATTTTACCATGACAGTCAGCGGCAAAACTGTGCCCGGCTTTGTCTTAAACCCAACCAACAACGACAAGGCTTATAGCTGTCCCCGGAAAATAACAAAACCCGTAAGTTTATCAATTTACTAGGAAGTTTATAAAATTTCGTAGGACTCTAAACGAGAGATAAATTGTGTTATTTTACGTCCACGCTTTCGTAAATAATAATAATTCTCACAACATCTCATACGTTGACCTGATTCCGTACTAAGTAGCTTAAGCACTTGTGTTACAGATATCAGACAACAGAGGAACACAAATATATACTTAAAGACATATATTACACCCAGACACCGAACAAACACAAGTGTTCATCGCACGAATGTTTGTCCAGGTTGGGGATCGAACCCAGGACCTTTGGCGTAAGAGGCAGGGTCATTACCAATTGCGCCATCCGGTCAGTCAATTTATCAATTTCCGATGTCACACGGTAAATTTATAAACTAACGGATATCTATTCGTAAATTTTTATATGGTTCGACCAATCACAGAAACTCTTTTAAATATACAAATCTTTGAAATACGTAAAATAACACACTGCTCGCTGATTGGTCAATGTTCATAGCGGCAATGCCAATCAGATCGCGCGTAGCGTTTGGATATTGCTTACTTATTATTTTACGAGTGAGTTCTGTAAGTTTATCAATGTACTAAGCCGAAACAGTTGCGCGATTCAATAGACACCCAGCGCCGTCTATTGGTAGAGTCTGACCGTGGGAGAGCCACGCTTCGGCATGAATGGGCCTGCTCAACCGGAGTGATACCAAGGACTCTCAGAAAAACGGCGCGAAGCAGCACTGTGCTGTGCTTCGCAGCGTGAGTGAGGGTACCGGAAATGGGGGTTGAAAGGTTGGCCGCGCACTGTTGACTCCACTGGTGTCGCGGGTGTCCATGGGCGGTGGCGATCGCTTAACATCAGGTGATTCGTCTGCTCGTTTGTCACCTATGACATAAAAAAAGAGTCTAGAACACGTTTATCCATCTTGTCAGACTTACAGGGTATACTTGAAGGTGGCCACGCAGTGTGCCGCGGTGAGGACATGCCGGGAGCTGACGAGCGCGCCGGCGCAGCGTGCCTCTGTCAGGAACCCGCGTCGGTGGAACTCCAGGTGGACCAGCCAGGGGTCGCGGTGCAGGGGGTGGCGACTGGCTTCAACGCCACAGACGGGCTCTGTCACAGGAAATACCACTTTTTTTTTATTATGGCTCTACCGGTGATAACTTGCCAATGTCAAGTAAATTATTGAGAATAAAAGTAGGTAGTCAACAGTTGAAGTCAGTAAAAGTCACAGTCACTCAATAAAACGCCGGTGTTTTACGTTTTATCGACCTACGGATTCAGCAGATATCACGTTAAAAGCAATCGCGGGTTTTAAGATTCTATTAGGTCTAAGCAAGTTGTCACGAGACAACTCACTCGACACACAATAGCAGTGTTAAAAACGTTTTTAATCCAACGATTTTTTTAACCCCCGACACAAAAACGACGGGGTGTTATAAGTTTGACGTGTCTGTGTGTGTTTGTGTGTGTCTGTCTATGGCATCGTAGCTCCTGAACAAATGAACCGATTTTGATTTTGTTTTTTTTTGTGTAAAAGATGAATAAGGGGGAAGTGTTCTTAGCTATGTTGAATAAAAATCGATCCAAGATGGCCGCCGTCACAGAGATATGGATTGTATGTTTTAATACAACTCCCAAAATATGGGTATCATATAAAAGGGCTTGAGTAGCAGAATATATTTATTGTGACAAATTTCAAATCCAAAATGGTTGCCGACGGGGTATTTTAAATTTTCAATTTATATTTTGTAGGACTTGTAAACAGACAAGTAAGATCGGCGAAACATAGCGCATGCGCTGCTTCACACCTGTTTTCTTTCAAGGTGGGCTATCACTCTGGTCGAGCCGGCTTATTCATGCCGAAGTGTGGCTCTCCCATGGTTAAAAATTACTAAAAGTGTAGTCTAATCAAGTGTGCTCCCCCGTGTTTTTTAATGTGATAGATGGCAGACGTGCAGAGGGATGGCCTGATGGTAACAAGTGCGCTGCCAACCTTTTAACCCCCATTCCCCCCGATTGGGCCTCCGGTACCCTCACCCACGCAGCAAAACACAGCACAGTGCTAGTTCACGCCGGTTTTCTGTGAAGCCGTGGTATCACTCCGCGAAGACCACGCTTCGGCATGAATGGGCGGGTCCATTCATGACGAAGCGTGGATCTCCCACGGTTGGGTCCGGGTGTTTGTGGTACCATAGTTCTATAGTAAGGGAAAAACCTTAGTCTGCCTTAGTCTGTCTATAAGTAGGCGATTATTATTACCCTTAGGTGATCCATCTGCTCATCTGCCACCTACCACATTAAAAAAGCTCCCTCCATTTCGAAGCGTTTGAGTGTTCGGGGTTATTTATTTATTTTTCACAACATCACATACATTGATCTAACTCCGAGATAGGTAGCTCAAGCACCTGTGTTACGGATATCAGAACCAACAGTGAGATTACAAATATATACATTATAATACTTTTCTTTTGTAAATACATACTTATAATACATAGATAACATCTAGACCAATACAAATAGATATGTTCATGCACATAAATGTTTGTGTTGGTTTATCTTTAGCACTAAGCTGTGACTAATATATACTTGCACATACATACCTACATGTACATTATCCACAGTGACCTTACTTACTTAGACTTAATAAAATTCTGAAAAAAACAATGACTAGGCCTTTCCCTACACGCATCTTTTCTAGTCGGTCCCTCATAAGACGATCGTGGTCATTTCAAACTTATCCACCATACAAATTTTCGCCGTTGAAGTAGCCTTTACCACTTTGTAGAAATTTGGCAGGGACGTAGCTGCTTTTATTTGTTCAGACCATTGTGATTCCCTTCGGTGTTGCCAGAAAAGACCAGTTGTTCGAGGCTATCATCACCTCTTCGTATTATGTGACCGAAATAAGAGATTATGCAAGATAGGGTACACCCATAGACTTAGGTTGTCACCCTGCTAATTATATGGATATACCTTTACCTACGCTCCTACCCAAATTGGGATGAAAACAAAAAAAAATCTGAGAAAAAAAACCGCCTTCAAAAACCATGAATTAAGATAAGATAAGATAAGATAAGATAATCATTTATTGTCAAACTGTGTTACAATTGTTGTTAGAGCATTATTGTTAGTATCAACAGTTGCCCGTTTCGGACGTCCAATATGTCAGGGTTTAGCAATTATTAGCAATTATTGTTAGCAATTCCTTGTAATTTAATACAACATTCAATTATATGTAACAACAGGGATTAGGCGCCGTTTTCGGTAAAACCTTTTCTCGAGTGTACTGTTATAAAATGTTTGAAGTGTTAAAAATAGTATTTTACACTTTTTAGTTCGTGGTTTTTAAAGGCGTTTCTTTTTTCGCAGAATTTTTTTTTACGGCAGCAAAAAAAAGAATCATCTAAATCGGTTTATAAATGGCAAAGTAATCGGCGAACAAACACAAAAAAATATGTATGTCCAAAATACATGTCCAATTGCGAACCTCCTCATTTCTTTTGAAGTCAGTTAATAAAAATTACCCTTTCCAGTGTCATCGGATGCCAGAATCACTTGCAAACTCGCCAGGTACACACCACACTTAATTAAGCCATCCATTTTCCTTCTTTTTTCCTTTTCTACTTATGAATAATACTCTTTTACTGATATCTTAAACAGCCATAACTTTAATTAATGATGATACGTTGTTACTGTATAATGCAGGAAACAAAACTGGAAGGTTATGACTTATGTCAAAGAATGGCTTCTGAATCAGAACTTTATTGCTTGTAACTGTAGGTATTACAAGTACCTATATATTCTCTATAATGATGTGATGAAATAAGTGGGCTTGGACTGATCTATAGAAAAAACCTAATTCGTTAGGGATGTCGCATAATTTGTACAACTACTACTACTGAGCGTTTTTAAAATTAAATTAAATTAAAATTAAAATTCATTTATTTCAGGCTTTGCCCATAATATTATTAGTATACAAAAATACTTAAAATTTATGTTAGTAGAACCACAACCAATTAATTTAGGTATCTGCCGCGCGCTGCGACCCCGGGCAAGCGCACATGCACTTGGCACCCAGTGCCGCAGCGCGGGGCTGTCCGGCTTCTGGCTGAGCACGCTCAGGATGGTGCTGGGGCTCCCGCGCGTGCGGTGCATCAGCGACGCGATGCGGCGCCGCACCACGGTGTGGAAGCCGTCAGTGTGCGCGTGTGCAAACATCGCAGATGCACTACAGTAGCGCGGGAGCCCCACCAGTACCCTGAACGCATTATTATATTGGATTCGGAGTGCGTTCATGGCCCGCTGCGTATAGTTAATCCACAGATTGCAGGTGTAGAGAGTTTGGCAGTATGCTTTTTAGCTCAGTAGTTCAAAACGCGCCTTTCATACGGGGGACTGGGTTCGAATCCGAGCATGCACCTCTGAATTTTTCAAATCTATGTGCGTATAGCTCAGCGGGCAATGGAGCGTGCTATGCTTGGAATCTCTCTGGCGGATAAAATTCGTAACGAGGTTATTCGTCAGAGAACTAAAGTCATGGACATTTTGCACGCAGGATCAGCACGCTGAAGTGGAGATGGGCCGGTCATGTTTCTAGATCACACTGATAAAAGATGGAGTCGACACGTACTGGAGTGGAGTGGTCGACACGTGGGGAAACGCAGTGTTGGACGCCCTGCGGCGCGATGGACTGACGATTTGAGAAAGATGGCTGGTGTGAGCTGGATGCGGAACCGCTCAGGACCGGGTTGGTTGGCGCTCTTCGGGGTTTACTATGTATGTTTCTTACCACCTTTTATAACATATGGAGTGCAATAAAGAATATGAATAAATTGATAGCAACTAAACCGGATATCTTTTTAACAATTTCGAAGTTCGACCTCCTCAGAAAGTATATACCTACAATTTATTTAATACTTATAGTTAACTTTTTGATCTGTTTTTCACTCGAATTTGGATTAACGCCATAAGTGGCCGTTTTTGGCTGTAATTCAAATTTCAAGAAGGAAACAGACCAAAAAGTGAATTATAAGTATTGAATAAATAGTATAAGTTCTTTTCGAGACGCTCGAAAATTTCGAAATTGTTAAAAAGATATCCGGTTTAAATGCTAAAAATTTAAACCAAATGGTGTCGCTAGTGTACCCTACCCGTCAGTTTAAGTGACACCCCTAAGGGCCACGTCATTTCAGATATTCCAGTTGCATTTACTAAAGGCACATACATTGTATGTTGTCTCTTTCGATCCCATAGCCTTTTTTTACTACGGAACTATGCAGTTGATATTAACGTTTTATGAAATTAAATTAGATATTATTTCTTCATTCTTTATGTCTATTTTTCTATGGGGGCTTCCCTACCATATTCCAAGGAATTCATACGAAGGAGAAATTGTGGTTGTGTGTTGTGTGGAAATACCCTTAAGGAATACTTATTTACTTGCAGTTCCCTGATTACTTTACAATAAATAAATACCTTTACAATAAAATAATCTGGGTGTGAGTGTTGCCGGATAATCGATTGCACGTCGATTATTCATCGATTATGTTAATGAGGCCAAAATAATCTAATAATCGATTGTACTATCGATAGTATCGACACCATCGATTAAATCGATATTCATTTTTTTTTAATAAAATTCTCACATTCAGTATACAACAGTCATTCATTCATCTTGTTTCGAAAACATTTGTTTAATTTTCATTGAGAGTTACTTTTATCGGCATCTCATACGTTGCCCTGATTCCGTACTAAGTAGCTTAAGCACTTGTGTTACGGATATCAGACAACAGAGGAACACAAATATATACTTAAATACATATATTACACCCAGACACCAAACAAACATAAGTGTTCATCGCACAAATGTTTGTCCAGGGTGGGGATCGAACCTACGACTTTTGGCGCAAGAGGCAGGGTCACTACCAATTGCGCCATCCAGTCAGTCAGTATGGTTTTATTCGATATAATCGATTAATCGGTAAAATTGACGATACTATCGATTATAATCGTTTAATCTGCAATTAACTCTAGATATCATCGTCATTTTATTTAAAAAAAGGAAAAGCTTAAAAAATTCAAAACAATAACTGAGACCTAAAGCTAAGCTAAAAGTAAGTCTACCGATTATGTCTAAAAAGGCATATTATAAATGACGATTATATCTAGAAATAATTGCAAATTAATCGATTATAATCGATAGTATCGTCAATTTAAACGATTAATCGAACTTATGTACCAATAATGAAAATCGATTTAATTAATAGTATCGGTACTGTCGATAGTACAATCGATTATATAATTATTAAAGGTGAAAATAATCGACTAATCGGTTGTCGATTATCCGGCCAAATACACCCAGTAGGTATTTATTGAACGGGGCTGTATTTCACACCAGTTTTACAATTTTTTAAGACACAAGTTCGGCCCCATATGGAATACTGCTACCATATCAGAGCTAAAGCACCTCAGTCCCAACTTCTTCCGTTTGACCGCATACAACATAGGGCTGTTGGAATCGTCGGTAACTTGACTCTCTCTAGTCAGCTTGATCCTTTACCACTGCGGCGGGATATACCTAATAATATAATAAATATTTCACAACATCACATACATTGATCTGACTCCGAGATAGGTAGCCCAAGCACCTGTGTTACGGATATCAAAACCAATAGCGGAATTATACAACATCACATACATTGATCTGACTCCGAGATAGGTAGCCCAAGCACCTGTGTTGCGGATATCTAAACCAATAGCGGAATTATACAACATCACATACATTGATCTGACTCCGAGATAGGTAGCCCAAGCACCTGTGTTGCGGATATCAAAACCAATAGCGGAATTATACAACATATCATACATTGATCTGATTCCGAGATAGGTAGCCCAAGCACCTGTGTTACGTATATCAAAACCAATAGCGGAATTATACAACATCACATACATTGATCTGACTCCGAGATAGGTAGCCCAAGCACCTGTGTTGCGGATATCAAAACCAATAGCGGAATTATACAACATAACATACATTGATCTGACTCCGAGATAGGTAGCCCAAGCATCTGTGTTACGTATATCAAAACCAATAGCGGAATTATACAACATCACATACATTGATCTGACTCCGAGATAGGTAGCCCAAGCACCTGTGTTACGGATATCAAAACCAATAGCGGAATTATACAACATCACATACATTGATCTGACTCCGAGATAGGTAGCCCAAGCACCTGTGATACGGTTATCAGAACCAACAGCGGAATTATACAACATCACATACATTGATCTGACTCCGAAATAGGTAGCCCAAGCACCTGTGTTACGGATATCAGAATCAACAGTGGGATTAGAAATATATACATATAATACTTTTCTTTTGTAAATACGTAGAAAACACCCAGACCAATACAAACAGACATGTTCATACACAATTACACACAAATGTTTGTACTATGCGGGGATCGAACCCTTGCATCTGAGGTGGCAATCACTACCACTGATCCAAACGGGTCGTCAATATTGTCTTTCTGCATTTATCACGGTGAGTACGTCTTGTAGAGTTAGGGCGTGCGTGTAGCGTCAACAGCTTGGCTCAACATGAGATCAGTAACCTTACCATGTGTTTGAAATACTATCCTCGCTATCCAAATCTATTGCTGTCTCTTACACATGCACCACAATGAAAGGGACAAAGCGATAGTATTCGATAGCGAGAAAGTTTTCAAACTTATGGTAAGGGTACTGATAACTTTTTGATTCTGCGAGTGATATGTGATCGATCGAAATTTTACATAAAAATGTTGTTGTTGGTGAGATTTCATAGTGATTTAATTATTTTTTCAATATGACGCGATCACCCAACAATTTTCTTTCAGATAAATCATCATCATTAACAGCCCATTTAAGTCCCCACTGCTGGGGCACGGGCCTCCCTCGATCACATGAGGGGTAATTGCCATACTCACCACGCTTGGCAGACGGGTTGGCGAGGGTTTAGATATAAATGCAGAGTTTTCCTTCTCTGGGTGCTGATGATCATGCCAGCAGCTTTACCTTAGTCGCCTTTTACGACACCTCGGTAAGAGTGAGGGTGGCCTATTCTACTCTGCCGGGGACACGCAAAAATAAATATTAATTGTGTAATAAATTCAGATAAATATTAATTGTGAAACATAACTACTGAGGCAAAGGAAATTCGCAATCTCGCTCTTACGACGATTTAAACGCGGCCTTGTTACTAATTTAGAATTTAAACTCGTGTTTTCAAACAAAAGCATTTGTCTTACCATCATGGAAAACAATCTCCCTTACAGAACAATAGTACCTACATACTCTCGCGCCTTTATGAGTTAGCGGAGGGTCTTATACAATCAGGTGGCTTAATTTAAAGCCGTCCCGTAACGAATGAGAATATACCTGTCGCATCCAAACAAAGGAGACAAACAGCGCGTGTGAAAGAGAGAGAAACTCGATTCGAACGTAACGTCTGCTTTAAATTAGGCCCTCTGAAACACACAATGCTTGCGCGATGTATCTTTGCACAGTGCCATCTAGTAGCGAGGATTGGAACTAACATCGCACTGAACTTTAAAAAGTAAAATTATACTCTGATTTTGACTGTGGGGACAAGAAGCAAAAACCAATAGTTCTTTAAAAACATCCTTTTATTATTGTCACCATTTTTTATTTAATTCTATTTGTACTTAAATGTACGAATAAGCGTATACCTGTGACATCGGTATTCTTTGACATGAGTAAGGCCTTTGACTTTGTATCGCATATTTTATTGAAAAAATGCGAGGTTTATGGAATAAGAGGAATAGCTAAAGAATGGCTTAAGAGCTACTTAATTTAAGTGTGACTATAATGTAACTGAATTTTTTGCATGCCAGTTTCTGGTGAATTGTGCGGATAATCTTTGTAACACCATCATGTACCACCTTTCGAGAAAAATAAATTGATTATTGATTATTATTGATACGTGGGTATCACAAGTTTTCAACATGAAACAAATATGGCTGACATAAATTAATTATTTGCACATCAGAACATGATTTGAAAATGTCGTATTTTAATATATAATAAATGCAAATTCCTTTAAAAATAATATGGCACATATTTAAGTAATATTTAAACAAATATTTATTTACTATCACAGTGTTGTTATTATTCTAATTTGGATATGAATTTATAGAGCAATACGCATAGGTATGAAGTAAAAATATTTATAAAAAGTCGTTGTAAGACATTTTTATACTAAATATATAAATATGTGTTTTTCTGTTGATTTTGGGCAGTTTTATTGTTTTTATTTTCTTCAAACTTCGTATTTTTAAAGTAAATAATTTAACAACTTATATGAAAGAATTATTTTAGAAACCAATAATTGTAAAATACTCTAAAACATGCATATTTTTATACATTTGTTATTTTATGTATATTTTTTGTTATTTATTTGCAAAGTTTTTTTTTTTAATTTTGTATGTTGTCTCTTTCGATATGTAAATAATTTAACAACTTATATGAAAGAATTATTTTAGAAACCAATAATTGTAAAATACTCTGAAACATGCATATTTTATACATTTGTTATTTTATGTATATTTTTTTGTTATTATTTGCAATTTTGTATGTTGTCTCTTTCGATATGTAAATAATTTAACAACTTATATGAAAGAATTATTTTAGAAACCAATAATTGTAAAATACTCTAAAACATGCATATTTTTATACATTTGTTATTTTATGTATATTTTTTTGTTATTTATTTGCAAGTTTTTTTTTTTAATTTTTGTATGTTGTCTCTTTCGATATGTAAATAATTTAACAACTTATATGAAAGAATTATTTTAGAAACCAATAATTGTAAAATACTCTGAAACATGCATATTTTTATACATTTGTTATTTTATGTATATTTTTTTGTTATTTATTTGCAAGTTTTTTTTTTTAATTTTGTTATTAAGTAATTTCTAAAGTAAATGCATACATTTATGTTATGATTGGTGATTATTTATTTATTTAGTTCTACAAATCACCAAACTTTGACCATTTGGTTGCTACTGAGATCAATGTTAAAAGTCCACTTTTTATTTACATATTACAATCGACGTCAACTAATCTATTTCACCATCGGTCGTTTGATCGTCGATCGATTGGTCTGATGGGCAAGCGCGGACTTTTCGAAGAATCGTAGCGTATGCGTATCGTAAACATAACTATCTTCTTCCTCACTCTCTCACTTGGAGTCAAAAGGTGACAAAGTACTGCGTGGGCATGCTATTGAATCCCTAGAATGTTCGTGCTCGCGCCTCGGATAACACTCTTACAGCCTTTCAAAATCCCTAACCGTTATTAAGTTTCCTATTTCTAATTGATCTCAATAACCTGTTTAATCCAGTCCAAATAATACCCAACACTAGTATATATCCCGGGGAAGCCCTTAGTACCACACACAGCTGTTCCAGTACTAGTGACCCCCCACAGTTCTGTCCTATCTTTGCCCCATGTCAAGGGGCCCCCAGAGTCGCCTCTACACGTATCGATGCCCTTCTGGCCACCGGCACAAATGATGTGTTTAGGTACGCCCACGTTTTTGTAGGTGTTCTGGCATTTCTGTGGAGTCCAGTAAGGGAGGAAGATGTTCTTCTTAAGGTGACTGTAACCGCCTGACTGTTCCTCGCCCCAGCCGGAGGCGTTTAGGACTGCGTCTTCTTGGAGGGTACCGGATGGGAGGCAGACTGGTCTGATGGTTTCTGAAAGAGAATAAGATATATTTAATTTTAGAAACTTATGATTATTGGTCTCTGCTTGAAACGGCGACGTGGTCGTTGCGTCGTCGCTCCGTTTTGAAAACGCTCCCAGTCCGCCAGTGTGGCAACTCCCAAAATGTACAATACATACATTTTTGGAGTTGCCACACTGGCGCATTTTTACAATACATACAAAATTGGGTTGAAGATGTTTATTCACCTGTGTAAGGAGCCTCGTGTGCCAGCGTCAAGATGGCTATATCGTGCTCCTTGCCATTGTACAGCGGGTGCAGAGTCACCGCATTCACCTTGATCTTGACTGGCAGGTCAACGCACGCACCGTCCACGCAGTCCACTTCGGAGGAGAGATCGTACTCCCCCAGTCTTGCTACTATTCTGAAAAAGAAGATTTTTCTTTGGTTAGATTATAAGTTCGCTGTTTGTTTTATCGAAATATCTATACAATGATAAGAAAATGTTAACATTCCAACCATCATCTGGATGGGTTCACCACCGTGCGCTTTACTGGACATTTTCTACCACGCACCTCCTCAATGTGGAATCAACTTCCCGAAGCGGTATTTCCGAACCGGTACGACATGGAATATTTAAGAATCGAGCCTACTCCTTCCTTAAAGGGCAACGATAGTACAATCGATTATTACATTGTCAAGGGTGAAAATAATCGATTAATCGAATGTCGATTATTCGGCCACAATAGGCAGATGAGCAGACTGATCACCTGATGGTAAGTGAATGCCGCCGCCCAAGGATACCCACAACACCAGTGGAGTCACCAGTGCTCTGCTTAAGGTGACGGGTAGGGCACACTAGCGACGCCAACCGATTTTAATTTTTAGCTACTAAACCAGATCTATTTTAAACCATTTTGGGGCTACAACATCTCGGCAAACACTAATACCATTTATTAAATACCAATGCACAAATGTTGGGTCCGTTTTTGTACGCGAAAATTGATTTTTCGTTTTGTACGGGAATCAATTTTTCGCGTACGCGTTGAGCCCAACATTTGTGCATGGTTATTTAATGATTAATATAAGTGTTTGCCGAGAGGTGGTAACCCCGATATTATTTAAAATAGATCCGGTTTAGTAGCTAGTAAATTAAAATCGGTTGGCGTCGCTAGTGTGCCCTACCCGTCACCTTAACTTTTAACCCCCGATCGGGCCTCCGGTATACTTACTGACTTAGCGAAACACAGGGCAAGAGCTGCAGTTTTCGGGCCGTGGCATCAGTCCGATCGAGATAGCCTGTTTAAAATCATTAGAAGGAAAGGTAAACTATCTATAGACCTTGATATAACTTTCATATGACTGACTTACTTCAAATTCTTAGTCAGTCCCCTCTTCACGCAATGCGCAGCTGTGACAATATGGCGGCTGGTGATGAGACTGCCTCCGCATCGAGTGTCGTGGCGGACGCCGCGTCGATAGTACTCCAGGAACGCGAGCCAAGGGTTGTGATGGATGGGGTTCGCGCTCGCTTCTACGCCGCATCTGTGTTCTGTAACATGGGAATCAAAAGTCAAAATCATATAACCTCTCATACATTGACCTGATTGTGCATGTAGCCTAAGCACATGATTCCGAATAAGCACGTGTTACGGATATGACCTCAGAGGAATTATAAATATACACCGTTATTTTTTCATCGTTGACGTCCCAAAAACTTTATATAGGTATCGTGTATAATAATTCTCACAACATCTCATACGTTGACCTGATTCTGTACTAAGTAGCTTATGCACTTGTGTAACAGATATCAGACAACATAGGAACACAAATATATACTTAAATACATATATTACACCCAGACACCGAACAAACACAAGTGTTCATCGCACGAATGTTTGTCCAGGGTGGGGATCGAACCCACGACCTTTGGCGAAAGAGGCAGGGTCATTACTTGCGCCATCCGGTCAGTATGATGTCCATTTAGCATGGTAGATCAACAAAATTTAGCGAAAAAAAAATCTTCCATTTATTTTTGCCTATTTTGTATGGAACAGCTGTTTTTTTTGCTTACCATTCTAATATAAAACTCAATAGCATTGAGAAGCAGCAAAGATTAATGGTATGTTACTCGTATTTAGGTATAGCACGAGCCAAATGGCGTCAATGAACAATGCATATCAGTGAATCAGCTCTATGAATTTCCTCTTAAGCTTCGCGCTATATATTTTATAGACTCAACTAATTCAAAAGTAGGCACATATTCGTAGATCATTAAACACACATAAAATATGATGAAACTATGATAATAATGTAACATCCTAATGCTACCATATTTTGAGAAATAAATCATTTCATCAGGTACATAGGTATTAGATGAAATCTTAAATTTGATAAGTAATCGTCAGCCCATTTAAGTCCCCACTGCTGGGGCATGGGCCTCCCTCAATCACATGAGGGGTAATTGCCATACTCACCACGCTTGGCAGACGGGTTGGCGAGGGTTTTGATATAAATGCAGAGTTTTCCTTCTCTGGGTGCTAATGATCATGCCAGCAGCTTTACCTTAGTCGCCTTTTACGACACCTCGGTAAGAGTGAGGGTGGCCTATTCTACTCTGCCGAAGACCACACGGCTCCCTATGTATGATAAGTAAAGACCTATCATAAATGAGTCAACTAAAAAAAAATATACGCTTTTTAAGTTTGATCAAAAATCATTCTGTCCCTTTCTTACTGCCGCAATCAGAAACGTCAATTAAGCTAAATGTTAACGCAAAAAAAAACAAGTCAAGGAAAGTCTTCAAGTGTAAAAATGTGTCAATATTCTTCATAAGTATCCATTAAGGTGACGCATTGAGAAAACTACCGCCGCCAAAAGATTCGTATTGATTGAGGCAATGATGAGACAAATTGTGTCATAATTTCTAGACAAATTGTGTCATAATTTCTAGACAAATTGTGTTATAATTTCTAGACAAATTGTGTCATAATTTCGAGACAAATTGTGTCATAATTTCTAGACAAATTGTGTCATAATTTCTAGACAAAGTGTGTCATAATTTCTAGACAAAGTGTGTTATAATTTCTAGACAAATTGTGTCATAATTTCGAGACAAATTGTGTCGTAATTTCTTCAATAATAAGAAGTTTGGTTAATTGTACGAAGATATTAGAAAGAAAGAAAGAAGAAAGAAAGAAAAAATATTTATTTGTTATATTATTACACAAGTATTTCTCAAATAATTCTTAATAATTTTCTTTTAGATTCATCATTGTACTTTTTTATTCAACGTGTCATGATTGCCACAGGATTTTTAGGCGGTGCGCTAGTATTGTTCATGCGTCACTTTTAGACATTAAATTGTCTAAGGCGTCACCTTAAGGTGACGGGTAGGGCACACTAGCGACGCCAATCGATTTCTATTTTTAGCTACTCAACCGGATCTATATTAAACAATTTCAGGGTTACAACCTCTCGGCAAACACTTATACTATTTATTAAATAACCATGCACACATGTTGTGTCCGTTTTTGTACGCGAAAAATTTATTCACGCCAAAAGCGGCCACTTTTGGCGGTAATCCAAAATTCGAGTGCAAAAGCAGACCAAACAGTTAACTAAAAGTATTAAATAAATAGTATTTACCAACTACGCTATCGCAATAGTAGCTCGATGATTTTTGTAAGAGCATACTTCTCCGTGAGCATTTAGTAGGTACTTATGTTATTAACCATTGTGCCTATTCTCGTGTGATCGACAATGATCTCAAATTTAAAATGTTTTTAGGCAAAAGTAATCAAATTTCTAATTGTCGAGTACACGAGAATTGGCCCCCGGTTGCTATGACTAAAGAAGTAGGTAAGTAAATATTTGTAGATAAAATTAAATTTTGGGCTTTTTTCATAAACGTTCAATCAACCTTTGTTAGCTAAAACGCTGTTATAGAGCAGTTTTGACGTTTGAAAAAAAAATATCCAAATTTTTTGCTTTATAACACCGTTTTAGGTAACAAAATTTTAACAACCATTTAAGAAAAAGATCCTATGTTTTGTTTATTTTTAACACACTATAAATAGTCCACATTGGGTGCCGTGGAAACCTATACCTAAGTAAGCCTTACTATCCACGGAGCGTAGCTTCATACACGCGTATTCGTTTTTATATGCAAGCGTACAGCCGGTAGTGTACGCTTCATTATATTAACGAATACGCGTCTATGAAGGTACGCTCCTTGGACAGAGGTGGCTCTAAGGTGACATTTCAATTATTGTTGTACCAGTGTTTATCTCATTAGTTGTCCTAATAAAATAAATAAATAAAAAACACTTACCAGAAATCTTAGAATGTGTTGTATCCAAAGCCATCGCTGCACCGACAACACAAAACACAACGAACAACTGCATTTTCCTGGCGAGGTTTTGCCGAATTTTGGTGAATATCCTAACCTGATTAAGGCTTTGAGGACGAAGGGGAGGGATCAACTAAAGGCATAGCCTATATAGTTGTCCTTGATGTCCGGAGGACGGCGAGCGGGAGTATGAGTGAGTTACAGGATTAAACCGATTTATATATTGGTTCATTACCCAGGCTGAAAGGCTTCGGTCTATAGAGTAGCGATTTGAATGAATTTCTGCCTTTCACAAACTGATGCTGAAACCACACAATCACTACACCAATAAAAAGAAATAGCTGTTTTAAAAGTAAGAAAGAAAGAAAGAAAAACATTTATTATTATTGACATCACAACACAGGGAATGCACAAACAGAAAACAATAAAATACATATAAATAAAAACAAAAAAAACGAAAATATATTCAATCATGTCCAGGCAGTGCCAAATGAATATTGTGTCTAGTATAAATGGCCCTCACTCAGCTTATGTCATAGCCCAGACAAAGGCCATGACGTTGGTTTTTAGTGAGACCAGCTGTGTGAGTGCAACGGACGCTTGTCTAGTGTATTTTAATAGAAAGAAGCAGTAATGCATAACTCATGTAGCTACAATATTACTAAATATTTATAGAACATACATTAGACCCGTTTTCCATATCTAGAATTTAAATAAGACACCATCCAGGGCCCATATGAGCGATGGTAGCTCAGTGGATAAGAACATACCTTCCATACGGCTGTGATTCGTATCCTAGCATGCACCTCTGAATTTTTCATCTCTATGTATGTATTTTCTACCATTAGCTCAGTTGGTGAGGGAAAACATCATATGGAAACTTGCACGCTTCGGATAGTTTCTGAAACGTGTAACCATGATTCATTTGGTCTGGTTTACCTATTAAAGGGTTGCGAAGTTCAGACGGCAGTTGCTTTAGGGTAATTACCAGACTCAAAACTTCCTGAATCAAGGTTCAACCGCGCCTCGGGTTCTAGAGCGACAGCTTTGGACGCAACCGGGACTGACACGCGGATGAGATGAGATCATAAGAGCACATATACATATTTTAGCTAAGTGCATTTTAGCTGTGAACTTAATCTCACAAAGACGGAGCTTTGGCTCGCACGTAGGTACTATCTCAAGGACTAAACAAGATATTATTTGAGAAAAATGGTTAGGTTCAGCATTGTTTACTGATTCTGATGATATCAATCATGGCCTGACCTTATTTATCATCATAAAATTAAAAAGATTATATTGAAGAGGTTGGCCATGAATAGGGTCTTCAATAGGAGTATTGTTTTAATCAGTTTTATATTCATTTAACTATTTTCTTGTTAGTTTGTTCTTTTACTAAAGTAGGTGAGTAGGAAGTGTTTATTTGGTCGCGTAAAGAAGTTTGATTGCTTTCTGGAGATGTCCAGAAAGCAATCGAACTTCTTTGCGCGACTTTGCTGATGACAAAATATGCCCATGGATTTTGTTATAAAATTCATCATGGATTCCGCTCTTTACGAACCCAATTTGAAGGTTCCAATGGAGAATGTTAATAGGTACCTACATACAACATCGCATAAAACTATGGTCCTAGCTGAGCTAATATCTATACAAATATACTCTATGTATATATCTATATCTATAATAATACACGTTTTTGTTTCATAAAAAAATACCAAGTATTGATAAAATTACAGAAAATTAAAATTTCGAAGGCGCGCGCTAGTATTGTGACGTCACCGTAAAACTATTTTATTTTGAATTAATGTATCTCTTGAAATACATGTTTATTTATTTTCAACCATGTTGATGGAGATACGGACGATGCATTGTCAAGGCAAGCGAGTGGACTGAGCTAGAGTTGCGAAGTACTGGGACGGCGATGACGTCACTTTACAACCAGTGTATTTTATAATTAAATATCTGGGAAACTACACACCGTACCGTAGTAATTTTTTCAATCATATTTTTTATTTTCAACACAGTTTAAGGAGAGCTAAACAATAAAATCAGTGAACATTCTCCATTGAGTCTTGCGTTACCGCGGTGGCTCTCCTTCACAACGGATTTCTGTGTGGCCGTGGTATCACTCTAGTTGAGCTGGGCAAATAGTGCCTAATGGTGATGAATAAGATACTTGTTCTCTCAAAAAGCCGCTAGTCCTCGTGATTAGATTATTTAAGTATGTGGTTCTAGGGTCCACTTTAAGTTTAGAAAACTCTTTAAATATTTAGAGTAATAGGTTTTTAGATTTATTTAAAGTAACATCTAAAGTAAGATGGGAATTAAGGCGACGTTTCTCATTGTTTTTTAGTCCGCTTCTGACCACGTCTGTGTACCGTAGCTGAAACTTCAAGCAAAATATATGACTACATAATATTGTACTGAATAAAAACGTCGCGACAATACCGGTCTTAATCAATTTAACACATGCTACTTCATCTTAGCATGTATTAAATTAATTAAGAAGAAGAATTCCATATTTGGATTAGTTATAGGGCAGGATTTTAATTTACATAGGAACTTAATTCACTTAAGAAAATTATAACAATAGTTATATAGTTTTTTTTTAAACAATAACTAAAACCTAAAGCTAAACTAAAAATAAGTAAGGTACATTATTTATTAGCGACTAGGTCATTCATAGTTTCATTTAATAACGTTTAGCCATCTTCTCGCTTGTGCAAAACCACGGCCTTATGAGCTGTGTTTATTTTCCTCTAAGTCTGATTATGGCTAGATGAAACACTTAGTTGATGTTACCTACTAAAAATTCATGGTTTTCCATATTAAAATAAAATTCTTTCATAAGAAAGTACCTACTTAGGTATATTTACTGGCACCCACGAAGGACGCCCTGTTGGTCTAGTGGTTTAAGTACCGGATCGTGATCTCGGGGTCCTGGGTGCGATTCCCGGATTCGAGCAAAAAGTATGATTCGAATTTTTCGAACATAGCTCGGGTTTGTGATCACCAATCCGCGTGGTGATTAAGCCTAATCCCATCATAGTAGCGATGACTTGATTTCTATGATGGAGGCCTTTGCCCTGCAGTGGGACAGTTTATAGGCTGATACTTTACTAGCACCAAAGATTGGCAGCGCACTTGTGACACCAAAAGTGTTGCGAGTGTCCATGGGTGGCAGCATTCGCTTACAATCAGGTGATCCGTCTGCTCTTCTGCCACCTTAAGGGTATTATTGTTTAAGGGATTAAACAATATCTCTGAAAAAATACCAGACTTACCAAATCCTGAATCATGGTGTTAGTGAACCCTGGGCTCCAAAGCGACAGCTTTGGATGCAACCGGGAATTACACGCCTAGATGAGGATCATTCAGATGGGACTCGAGCCCACGACCTTTTCTCAAACCAGAAGAATTTGTATAATTCTGCTATTCAAAGCGAAATAACTTATATACCTACCTACCTACCTTTTTTTTTGTCGCAGTGGAAATGCTGCCAGCTCGCAGTGCAATGGGCTGACCGCTTCCGAAAGGGTCCTGGCGTCCCTGGGCAACGGCGGGTAGTAATCGGCATCGCCATTGCTACCCGGCGGCTAACAGCTGCACACAAACGGAAGGGCGGAGGGCACACGGGAGTCGTTCTCTCGACCCCCAGTTGAGCCCCCTCGGGGCCTAGCCTCACGGTTTGGGGAAACCCCTCTCATGTGGCCCCTTTTGTTCTGGGCCAGGGGCACTGTCCGGCGTCACCTCACACGTGATTGCGTTTTGACGTGGGCCCCACCAGAGTGGAGCGCCTTCGGGCGCAGTGGCCGATAGGCCTTGTTCGGAGTCCAGCGTCGAGTCTTCGAGCCACGGGGCTCGATAGTTGGATGGTGTTGCCAACTTTCCCGGCTCCATATCCAGCGGAGTTGGGTTTCGCGGCGGCTTCGCTTTGAAGCCTGCGGGTTTTATTTCCCAACCCACTGTGCACTGCTTGCTGTTTCACATCTCAGACTTCATAAGATTGGTAATTCATTGTTTTATCAGCGGTGAATGTTACCTCTGTGGCAGCTGCATTAGCGAGAATATCTCGATCCCAAGACTTATCCTTATATTATAATATGTCGCAGGGCTACTGCAGCTGCCACAGTATTACATATTACATAACATGTAGATTTTTTTTCTTTCATATTATGCATGTCGTGGCAGCCTGTAATTAAGGCGTCACTTTAGCACCTATATAGTACTAGAGTAAGAGTCATGTTACTTAAGTGATGTTTTGTTGGCTGTCCTTAATAAATAAATAAAAATAAATTTGTAGGAATGAGTATTAAAATATTTAATAAGTTACCACAAAAGCTTGTTGATTTACCAATGCCTAAATTTAAAACACATGTAAAAAATATTTAATGGCAAAAGCCTATTATATAGTTATTGATTACTTAAAAGACAAGAATTTGTGGAAATGATAAACTGTTCGCCTACACCCATGATACTGTACTTATAAAAATTTTGGCGATTAAAAAGAGTAACCGCCGAGTTTCTTGCCGGATCTTCTCGTCAGAATCAAATTTCCGATTCCTGTGGTAGAATCACATTATATTTATTCATTTCTTAGTAGATATGTTTTTTGTATCGACATATATGTGTAATTACATGTATAATATACATAGTTATAATTTATATTTTTGATGTATACAGCTCTTACAAATCGTACATAAGCTCTTACATAAGCCTATGCAAATAAAGTACTTTTGAATTTGAACTGCAGCCAGCAGTGTATGGGTGGGGATGGGTGGGGGTACCTGCAGTCCGTCTCCCGGTGGTGTTTGCACTGCAGCCAGCAGTGATGGGTGTCATTCGGGGGGCGGTGTTTGGTGGGCCGTGGGAGAGGCCCTGGGTCCGTTGGACCGGTGTGTGGTAAGAGGTCGTAAATTCTGAAAAACTTTCCATAACGTTCCTAAACAAAATGGACAACCATTTTGCAAATTAAAAAAAGTTGGTATAGAAAATACAACTTCGCCACCCAAAACGGCAATTTCATAGGTAAAGACCTAATATGTGAACACTACCCCGGATTGGGCCTCGGGTACCCTCACTCACGCAGCGAAACACCACAGTGCTCCTTTACACCATACGCCATAATGCTGGTTCTAGTGGTTTAAGTACAGGAACGTGATCTCGGGTACCTGGGTGCGAGTCCCGGGTCGAGCGAAAAGTATGTTTCGAATCTTTCGGACATAGATCCAGATATCACCAATTAGCAAGTGTGGTGATTAAGCTTAATCCATAGTAGCGATTACTTGTATTCTATGAAGACCTCTGCCCTGCAGTGGGACAGTTTATAGGCTGATATTTTTACTGCTTACTTTTAAAAACCTTTACTTATTTTAATATACAATATTTTCGGGGGGCTTTTACTTCCGAAACCCTTCCCCTTACTACGAACATGCCTTAGCAATATCGTAGAGAGTGGGCTTAGATGATGATTTTTTTTTTATGAGAAAGGGAGGCAAACGAGCAAGCGAGTCACCTGATGGTAAGCGATCATCGCCGCCCATGGACATCAGCCACACCAGAGGGAGTGGAGATGCGTTGTCGGCCTTTTAGGAAGACTCGTTTCTTGAAGATCGCAATGTCGTTACGGTTCGGAAATACCGCTGCGGGAAGTCGATTCCACAATAAGGAGGTGCGTGGCAAAAAAATACGTGTAAAGCGCACGGTGGTGGATCTCTACCCATCCAGATTATACCAATATCAATCAAATTGACAGCATTCTACCACTGAACGTCCTGTTGGTCTAGTGGTCTAAGTAACGGGCCGTGGTCTCGGGGTCCTGGGTTCGATCCCGGGTCGAGCGTAAAGTATGTTGCGAATTTTTCGAACATAGCTTGGGTTTGTGATCACTAGTCCGCATTTGGCAAGCGTGGCGATTAAGTCTAATCCCATCATAGTGGCGGTAACTTGAATTCTATGATGGAGGCCTTTGCCCTGCAGTGGGACAGTTTATAGGCTGATACTAATCAAATTGAATATTATACAAAGAAACATATGAAGGTAAGTATGTAATATAACTTATATCTTGTCTGACTAATTACCAAAACAGCAAACCTGAATGACCAAGACCTACGTAACAGTAACAGGAAAACGTATTGTGCTTACGAAATTCCTTACGCCCTGTGACATCACGAAGGGTCATCATTTCCCGTTAGATAGTAGGAACTTCTGTTCGGCCTGCCCTAGCCGTGGCAGAGCCAACTTCGGCACGTCATCATCAATATCTGAAAAGAGTATTGGTCTTCTGGCGGATGACTGGCAGGAGGTGGCGCAGGAGCGACTTAGATGTATTATTGATGTGTCTCGGTTTTTACAGACTTCAAAAAAGGAGGGGTTCTATGTTCGACTGTATGTTTTTTTTATTATTTTTTATGTATGTTCACAATTCTTTTTTTATTTGAAAGAACTTACTTCCAAGTTAGTCCCATTTTCATCATGTCAGGATCGAGGGTAACCCTCAAATTTTATGGGCACATGCAATGTTTTTGTATTTTTTATCAAAGCTGCACCAGTATTTACGTCTGATTGTATCATTTTTGTGGGTCAGCTGATGATGGAAGGTCAAATCCTCAACGGTTAGGAGTTAAAAGATAACTCTTTCAATACCGTATTCACAATTAGCTGATGATTATTTGCGGGGGTGGAGGGGCTACCGAAAAATGAAATACTAAAAAGCATGAAAAAAAATTTCTAGGAAAAAACTGCCTTCAAAAACCATGAACTAAGGAGTGTAAAATAACATTTTGTATTGTATTTGAACTAAGGAGTGTAAAATAACATTATGTAACACTTCATACACTTTAAGTAACATTTTATAACAGTACACTCGAGAAAAGGTAAATAATAAATAAATAATAAAATTTTATTGAAAAATCTTTAGAACATAAAAGACTTATAATCTACTTAAACTTAGGGAACAATTTTAAGTTTGGGTTTTAAGTTTAAAGGTGTTATTGAAGTCGGCACCTAATCCCTGTTGAATAATTGAATGAAGTATTACAAGATAGTCTTGGGCGATGTATTGACCCCACCACACACTCGCACCTCTTCTTGTATATCTTCTTGTACACTTAAGTAAATAACATACGTAAAAATTTCATCTCGTTCAGATGGGACTCGAACCCACACCTTCCACAATCCGGGTGAATGTTCTACCAATTAGACCACTGAACGCGTTACTAAGACGACGAAGTTGTTGTGCATGATTCGACATGAAATTATATTGGGGTCGAAAATAGCCTGAATTGCTTCGAGAAAAGGATGGTACTTCCGTGCCGCTTTTTTTGCTCGATTTTTCTTTCGACAGAAAGTAAAATTTGATAACGCCAATACTATCGATACTATTGCCGTGTGGTCCCGGCAGAGTAGAATAGGCCACCCTCACTCTTACCGAGGTGTCGTAAAAGGCGACTAAGGTAAAGCTGCTGGCATGATCATCAGCACCCAGAGAAGGAAAACTCTGCATTTATATCAAAACCCTCGCCAACCCGTCTGCCAAGCGTGGTGAGTATGGCAATTACACCTCATGTGATTGAGGGAGGCCCGTGCCCCAGCAGTGGGGACTTAAATGGGCTGACGATGATGACGATGATCGATACTATCGATTGTTTAATTGCGTTGCCTAACAGAATTTTTCTAAAACTATAGATACTATCGATAGTTTTGTACTATCGATAGTCAGCTATGTTTCGATAGTATTGCTGCCTGCTTAAATGTGTCCGATTCTATCAATAGTATCGGACATTAAACAACCGATAGGATCGATAGTATTAGCGTTATCAATTGTATTGATCTAATTTTAACAATCGATATAGTATCGATACTATTGATTTTACTTTTACTATCGATAGTCTATCGATAGTGGACTATTGATACGGAACACTAATTCGAATCTCACTAAAGATCACGCATGGATAACGCGTACTTATCCACTAACTGCCGCACTCAGAGACGTCAAATTGGTAAAAACTATAATTGGTACTTAAGAAAAAATATTGACACTTATTTCAATAAGCATAAAGACTTTCCATAATTAAGTGGTAAATATGTAAACAGATGCTGCCATACCGACAGGTAGTTTGTAATACATGTCACTGGATGGCGCCACTGCGCCAGCCAATTATAGCGCATGCTGTTTCTGATTCTCCCTCTTCTCCTGTTGCCATTTTGCGTGCCTGTTGTTGTTTTTATACAATAAATATTTTATACTTCATTTTTACGAGTTTACTATTCTACAACGGACCCTCTGGACCCTTTATTTTAAGTAAGTGAACATTTAGCTTAATTGACGTCTCTGAGTGCGGCAGTTGTTACCTACCAGCTACCTTCGTTACCTAAGTCTAATGCAGAAACAGTAAACCCCCTTGTTGGTTTCCAAAGGGAAGTACTTGACCTTACTCTCATCCGATAGGGAAGCGAGTACGTGACCAGCGTATGCAACGCAATGCACCGATTATGTCATTATTAGATATATGGATTGGTAACAAAGGGGACTGAACTTCATAAATTGTCATTAAGTGAATCATTTTCTTAGGGCATTTTGTCATTTAAGCGGTTTCAATTGTTCTTCTTCGTTAACCTGTTTTAACGACGACCCGTTTGGAACAGTGGTCGTGAACGCTGCCTTTGGTTGCGGGTTCGATCCCCGCACAGTACAAACATTTGTGTGCATGAACATGTCTGTTTGTATTGGTGTTTTCTATGAATTATAAGTATGTATTTACAAAAGAAAAGTATTATATGTATATATTTGTAATCCCATTGTTGATTCGGATATCCGTAACACAGGTTACCGATCTCGGAGTTTGATCAATGTCTGTAATGTTGTGAAATATTAAAAAAAAACTACTGAGTAGGCCTCCTCCGGTATTTTCTATTATTTCCGGTCAATGACCTTTTTGCATCCAGTCCAAGCCAGCAACCCTCTTCAAGCCATCTTTCCAGCGCATCTGAGGTCTTCTTTGAGGGCGTTTATGTCCCCACGGCTTTCACTCAAGAAGTTGCTTGCCAGGTGGGCAGGACATTTCGCCCTCAATGAAGCATCTTGGTGATGCTTCATTGAGGGCGAAATGTCCTGCCCACCTCCACTTTAAGTGAGCCACTCGTTGCGTTACAACTGCGACTTTGCTTTCTAATTCTATTCAATTTTTATTATTGGTAATCTTTCTAAGTAGATATAAGGTTCTATGTAGAAAATATTTTTTTCTCATATTTTAAGATTCGGATGTCAATTTCAAAGATACGAAAACGATAAAAAAATGACTCGATCGATGAATGACCCATTTTGAGGGCTTGTAGAAAGGACTCAGCACCTAACTACATCAACGACTGAAAATTCAGTCAAACCAACCTACGTCATTTGACCTTTTTAGCGCAGAGGCGCAGAATAATATAAGTGGCTTCGAGTGCAGCCGCGCGTCACATGTCCATCGCGCTGATTCAATTCCCGCACCAACACAAATATTTGTGTCAGGTGTGGGTGTTTTTGGTAGGTACCTTCACTGTTCCTGGTTTCCATAGAACAAGAGAAAACCTTAGTTTGGTACCAAGTCAATGTATGTGATCGTGTCTCAATTGATTTGTCTCCGTATCTAATTTATATGTATTTCAATATGAGATCACGAGTATTAAGTACCATATTTTATTATGTGCAAAGTAGCAGTGGACTTTAGTCCACTTTAGTGGACTTTAGTCCAGTAGTGGAAAGTTTAGGACGTAGGCCTCCCCCAATGTTCTACACACAGAGTGGTCGGATCCCCACGACCTTCGCCAGACCTGTGACTTCCTGTACATGGCCTCCTCGCTATATGTGCCCTGCCCATTGCCACTTGAGGCATGCAATCCTTTGAGCAATTTTTGTGACCTTAGTTCTCCTGCGGATCTCATCATTTCTGATGCGATCACGCAGGGAGACTCCAAGCATAGCAATCTCCATCGCTCTCTGGGTGACTTTGATCCTCCTTAATCGGCACATTGTAAGGATGAACTCGGTATAATTCATAATTTAGTTGCTACTTACAAAATAACCACTTACGTCATCAACTGAAAAATTCGTCGTAATATCTACATCAACTGAAAATTTAGTAAAATGTTATTTCCCTATCTTGACTGGCCCGATGGCATACTTGGTAGTGACCCTGCCTCATGCCGCGTTTGTTACTTAAGAATATATAGTATAAGTTCTTTTCGAGATGCTCGAACTCCGAAATTGTTAAAAAGATATCCAGTTTATATTATAATGTGCCCTGCCCGTTATGTTTAGGTGACGAAACTTTTTATTCTCTCTACCGTAACTACTTTGTAAATCCTCCATTGTCTGATATTCGAGAACGTAGTTAGGTCAATTAATGACATTTTGTCATCATTTACTTTTAAGCTTGCTACTTACATAAGTATATAGTATATGTATATGTGTCATTTATTGATGCATTGTCAAATGTTTCTAAGTATGATGTCTTTTATCAGGTCACAGTACCAATTTTATCATTCAACTTGTCATTTGATGCGGTTAGGACAACATTGTCCTAATATGGTATAAGTATTACAATATCCCTATTGTAATAATTTCGATTACAAAATATAATAGCCATTTAATTAGGTTAGACTATTCAATGATTAGTCCATGCGGGACTATCACGTCATGTAAGCATGTTAGTACTACCTACGTCACTACAACACGGCGAGATAAAAAGCCATGGAGCCCAATTCTTGGGATGTGATATTTTGTCATCATACGATATATATCACCAAAACAGTTTTTTTGTATGGTTTTCAGGTGATATCCGCCATGTTTTTTTCATATCGAAACCACCATAATTGGGGTCCTGGAGACCAATTCTCGTGCTCGTGACATTTGATTTCATACGACATATATCATTTTGTCATCATACGATATATATCACCAAAACATAGTTTTTTTGTATGGTTTTCAGGTGATATCCGCCATGTTATTTTTCATATCGAAATCACCAGAATTGGGGTCCTGGAGCCCAAATCTCGTGCTCGTGACATTTGTTTTCATACGACATATATCACTAAAACATAGTTGCTTTTTATGGTTTTCGGGAGCCCAATTCTCGTGCTCGTGATATTTTGAAAAAATGTAGGATATCACCTGAAAAACATACAAAAAAACTACCTATGTTTTAGTGATATTCTTGTATGAAAATAAATGTCATGAGCACGAGAATTGGGGTCCAGGTAATATCCGCCATGTTTTCTAAAACCATTGCTTTTTTTGTACGGTTTTCGTGCGACATCCACCATTCCGCCATTTTTCATATAGAAAATGTTGATAATTTGGAGCCTTAAAAGGGGCTGGCACGAATTTCGTTCCGGGACTATCCTTAGTTCGCAATTTGTAATAATGCAATGATCGGAGTAGATAGAGCTATTTTTGCTACTTGCGATTTTTTCAAATAATATGGACATGCCTGGACTCCCGGAATTAAAGATATATATATTTTAAACTATTAGCAGTTATTTTCGTTTATACATACGACCATTAACATCAGCCTTACGATATTATTCACAAACGCTTTGTGATAACAAATTTATCAAAAAAGTTCTATTTGTTCTTTCGAAATTAAAAAAAAAACAAACTGTAAGTAAATATGGCAGTATCGAATGTTTATATTGCGTTAAATATTTAAATCTGAAATAACAAAGAAAAAATGTAATCCCGGGTGAGATGAGTCATAATGAGATCCTGGAGCATGTCCATATTAACATCTATGTTTGAGGTCAATGAACCCAAATCCGCTCTACCTACTCCGATCATTGGTAATAAGGGAGAAGGGGCTTTGGGAAAAGTACCCACTAAACCATTTATAAAACGAGATCTTGAGTTATTATCACAGTAGGAGCCCAATTCTCGTGCTCGTGATATTTATTTTCATACGACATATATCACTAAAACACAGTTTTTTTGTATGGTTTTCAGATGATATCCGCCATGTTTTCAAAATATCACGAGCACGAGAATTGAGCTCCTGGAGTCCAATTCTCGAGCTCGTGACATTAATGTTCATACGACATATATCACTAAAACATAGTTTTTTTGTATGGTTTTCGGGTGATATCCGCCATGTTCTCAAAATATCACGAGCACGAGAATTGGGCTCCTGGTATATAAAGCTCATGCCATTCCAACACGCAATGTTAAAAGAGGCTAGAACAAGTTGAGCTCCAGAACATTTTTTAGATCTCGATTTGAATAAGGGGGTGTGTGTTTAATACTTTTCAGGTAAAAAAATATTTACCTATATAATTTACAAAATGAAAGCTATAGGTTATCTCCTAACACCCTTTTCCTAACCTAGCTGGGTATACTTAACTACCTACGCTTCGGCATGGGTCGGCTCGACCGGAGTGATACCTACCACTCACAGAAAACCGGCGTGAAGTAGCGTCTCTGCTGTGTTTCGCAGCGTGAATGAGGATACCGGGGGCAAAATCCGGAGCGGAAAACGGGAGCTTAAAGGTTGGCAGCACACTTGTGACTCCAGTAGAGTCCATGGGCGGTGTATTTCATTCAAATGAGATCAGCTATTCACAAGTTATAAATTATCTAACAAGTCTTACCTACTTTATACATTGAAATCACGTGATTTGGTCTAGGTCCACCATTTCTTCTATATTCATCTCTTCTTCATTCAGCTTCTAATACCGATACCAATCCGGGGAAAGGGGGATTAGGTCGCCAGCGCACTTGTGCCTCCACTGGTGTCGCGGGTGTCCATGAGCGGCGACAATCGCTTACCGTCTGCTCGTTTGCCACCTATTACATTAAAAAGGGAAGAATGACTGATGTTACTATGCGCTATACTTATTCCAATAGCCTACAAAGTTAGGTACCTACTAAAGTTGATGTCATTTTCGGTGTGGTTTATTTTGTGGTTATAAATGCCATAAGTAAGGGTATAAATTTAAATATTACGATACGTACTAGCTAGGCAGTGGTAGACGGCATCAAAAAAAATCTTTAAATAAATAAATAAATATTGGTTTATAGCTCTCATATAACATACCTATTTACAATTAAATCAAATCCGTCACTCAAGGTCCAAACTAAAAACCAGCGCTGCAGCGGCCTCAAGCAGGATAGGGCGAAGCCCGGAGCGGCCTTCTAACTACATGAGGAAGATATGGTGAAAGTGACCTTTTTATCACAAATCAGTGGTAAACCAAACAGAGCCCGGGCGTAGGGCGGAACCCAGAGCGGTCATTTTATCAAAAGGCACAGTACCTACCAAGAATAAGCGGAGCGCCACGTGGGGCCGTGTGGTCCCCGGCAGAATAGAATAGGCCACCCTCACTCTTACCGAGGTGTCGTAAAAGGCGACTGAGGTAAAACTGCTGGCATGATCATCAGTACCCAGAGAAGGAAAACTCTGCATTTATACCAAAACCCTCGCCAACCCGTCTGCCAAGCGTGGTGAGTATGGCAATTACTCCTCATGTGATTGAGGGAGGCCCGTGCCCCAGCAGTGGGGACTTAAATGGGCTGATGATGATGATGATGATGATGACGTGGGGCGAAGCCCGGAACGGCCATTTCATCAATTAACAATACCAAAACCAAGCGGAGCGCCGTGTAAGGCGAATCCCGGAGCGGTTCCATTTTACCAATCACGAATTCAACTTGCGAGATAAAAGTCTATATACTTCATCCAACCCTGTTCCTTGGGCATAGAAAATGAACAAGTGCAGCAACCACAAACGGTGCATCGCCTCATGTAAGTTCACGAGGCGGCAGGTGGAGCTGCGTCCATCCGTGGAGGGCGAAGCCGGTAGCGTCGCGCGTAGCGTCAAAAATCAAAATCAAAAATGACTTTATTCAATTTAAGCCCATACATAACAATTATGAATGTCAAATATTATGTAATCTACCGCTGATTCGGAATGTCAATTTCTACCGAGAAGAATCAGCAAGAAACTCAGTAGTTACTCTTTTCAAATAATATGGTAATTACAATATTCATTCTTATACAAATTATGATTACAGTGACAGTATGACAGTATGATATCGTCGCAGACCTAGCTTGAAGGCGCGCCCGCGAAAAGCTCGGGGCGTCAAAAAGCTAATGGTATGTACACCTACCGGCACGAAATCTTGGCCATAGTGTAATTTCCATACAAACATGCTCTCTTTACAGGTTCACAGAGCAAAAAACATTGTTTTGTATGTACCAATTTTAGCGTTTATTTAATATTTGAATGTTCAACTTTCAATTAATTATTTCAATTAACTCTTGAAACCACTCAATTTCATCATAATCAAGGAAGAACGATTTTCTTTTTCGCGTTGATACAACGTCATATGGGATGAAAAAGAAATCATTATTTTTCTGATTCTGTAGAAATCCAGTGGTTTCATGAGTGGATTGAATTAATCAATTGAAAGTTGAGCATTCAAACATGTATGAAAATTACACTATGGCCAAGATTTCGTGCTAGGTTTACTTATACTTAGTGTTAAAGCGATCATTTTTGCAATATCATTATTCATTATCATCATCAGTAAGTGTATAGTAATTCTTTTATTTCTGAGGTAAAGTAGGTAAGTAAGTCTTTAGATAACCGGAGGCCCAGTCCAGAGGAAAGAGTTAAAGGTTGACAGCGCACAACGCTTTTGGGTAACACGTCTCGGAGAAGTGTTATTCATTCATTCATTCACTTGTGACACCACTGGTGTGGCGGGTGTCCGTGGGCGGCGGCAATCGCTTACCATGAGGTGGTCCGTCTGCTCGTCTGCCACCTATCACATTAAAAAAATCCTCATAATACCCAGCTAAAATAGTAAAAATAAAACTTGTTTGATAGGGGTGTACAGGAATTTAATAAATAAAACTAAATGTAAGGGACATAATATTCATTTATTTTCACCAATTTATCAATTACATACGCAATCTCTCTTATTAATAATACACTTTAGTAACGACAAACAG
Organism: Marasmia exigua; assembly: GCA_019059595.1. Lineage (NCBI taxonomy): Eukaryota > Metazoa > Arthropoda > Insecta > Lepidoptera > Crambidae > Marasmia > Marasmia exigua. The sequence goes on from CM032485.1 coordinate 15,073,881, forward strand.
ATTGGAAGTCTAGTACGTGAACTGCTATTGTGGAAATAATTACTTATACATCAAAACTACACTATTTACTTTTTTACTATAATTTCCGTCTTCGGGTTACGGTACAAAAATTATAAAATAGACAATATGATCAAACTTATTCAAGTTATAATAAAATTAAATAAACCAGAAAAAAAATTAAAATCTAAACCAATTTAATTTTCGTTACAAGAAAATTTTAAAAATCTGATTCGATTTTTTACAAAAAATATGCAACCTGTGTTATTAGGTAGAGAAAAAAATTAACATATACCTACTTGAGTTTATAGACTTAGGTACATATAAAAGATCCAGAAACCATTTTTTTTATATCTAAAAAATAAGTCTAAAAACCGTAATTATTTCCACTACAGTGTAAAGCAAGGAAGTATACAAATCTGCGACAACATGATATATTTTGGACGTTCATTTCATACAAGTTTTATATAATCAGATATGTCAAGAACAACTACCCTACACATCTATGTTATAATTATAAACACGCTTAAACTACGCATTAGTTTAGACTATCAGTACCGCTCGTTACAAAAGAAAACATAAAAGCTATTAAACATTTAGAAATTACAACTTATACATTACAAAATGGGGTAAAATATATTTCAGCGGACTCCTCAGTAACTGACACAGATCAGTATTAAATCTTTTAATATTGAGTGTCTATTAATTAGGCGTCCGCTGATTTAAAATTTTAATCAGCAATATTATAAGCTTTAAAATTATTGTAATCATGTACAGAGACGAGCATATCTACACTATCAAGTATGTATCAATTACTTCATTAGCTTGCATATTTAAAAATATATTAAATCAAACGTTAGCCTTCCTAGCCTTGCCATAATTTGCTACCTAAAAACCTACACTCTTATAAAAAATGAGGATGTAATCTATAAAAATGCTATATTTATTTAAAATATATATACTTATATCAATCTGATGACAGTATATAAATATCGGTATACGAAACATTTTCTATTAGATTCAAGTTTATTGTGAGCATCAAAGATCATAGACAATTTATAAATTACCTACAGCCTACATAGATGGCGGTCAACACACGTAATACATTTATTATTCATAATTACTCTTTGATACTCACGCAATATTCAAGAAAGAATGACAAATGTCAATACAGTAGATATGTGTTTGATATTAATATGTTACATAGAAATCAGTACAAGGCGTGATTAACAAATGTAAGAGAGATATAAAACACAGAACACATGTCATGGCATAGTATACTCTTATTTATATTATTGTATAAAATGCTCAACATCTACGCGAAAAGTATTCAAGTTTCATTTCATTTGAGATGGTAATGAAAACACATTTACATTATGAGGCATGTTACTAGATTTGTTGGTGCAGTATCGTTAAATGCGGAACGTTACGGTAGGTACATATTTCGTACCGGGATGGTAAAGATTTTTTCCTTCTTACGATTCCCAGTTGCATCCAAAACCGCCAGGGTACGCTTGGCATGATCCAGGATTTATTAAATCTGTTACCTACACATTTTTACTTCTGAATTGGATTGTGGAAGGTGTGGGTTCGAGTCCCGCCTGAACAAGAGATGAAATTTTTAAGTGTGTTATTTACTTAAGAATAAATTGCAAAAGATTGCTATAAAAATATCAACTATTGATTTAGCAGTCTCATCGTAAGTAGTGGTGATATATTTGTAATAATATTTCCACTGGATATTGTAAATATACCTACAATATTGATGAGACTATCGACAGCTCATGTCCAATCAAGCTCTTACAAATTTCGTCGGTTTATTAACGCGTTCAGTGGTCTAATTGGTAGAACATTCTCGGGTTGTGGAAAGTGTGGGTTCGAGTCCCGCCTGAACACGAGATGAAATTTTTAAGTGTGTTATTTACTTAAGAATAAATTGCAAAAGATTGCTATAAAAATATCAACTATTTTTACTACAGTACTATTCATTCAGTAATATGATTTCATAATGTACTTTTAAAAGAAGAGAAATCTATTTATTTATAGCATTTTGATTCGTACCGACTAAAACGATATGCCTACAACAAATTAGGAATTTCAACATTGATCGATTGTTAGTAGTCGTAAAATTCATTCACAATTGTAGCTAAGAAAGTTACAGAGAAATATCGACATAAATAAAACGATCATGTTTTTCCTTGCTAAATGTATGTACCTAATTTTATGCAATTTACGAACGATGATTTCTCTGTGTGTTTCCAGTATCTACTTCGAATAATAGTGTTTTATCTCTAACAAATCGTATGTCTTTATTTATTTATTAAAAGTAATATTATGTTTTCATTACCAACTCATTTTAAAAGCATCAAAATTTATAACTCCTAAACTATGTCACAGGGAAAGTGTAACAGCACGCAGGTGAATTTCAACATTAAAGAGCATTAGTACAATCTATTGTCCAAAAACCTTATAATTTAAATTCGTAAAATCCTGTTTATTAAGTTCAGAAACCTCGATATAATATTTTATTCAAAGATGTAAGAAAAGCGGTTGACTGAATAAAATTGCACATTGTAATATTATGAAACTATACAGTCATTATTATTTGTTATGTGTAGAATAACCTTAGATAGATGTAGTGTATTAATCCATCTTGTGTACAGAATCTCCAGAATCATAAAATGTTCCTATAAAAAACCGAACCAAAGTATTTTTGATTTACTATTTTATATTATTTTTTAAATTTTATTTAAACGGCAGGTTGGAAAAGAAATCACAGCATTTTAGTTTTTTCTTTTTTCAAAATTAAACAACAATTGGAATACAATCATGTCCTCCAAACCGATGTTGCGGTCATGGCGGCCAATCTCAGCGATTATATATATATAGGACATTATTTTAGTGCACAAGTATTTGCGCAGACACAAGTGCACTCTCTATTCCCGTACCCTCTTATTTCGATGGGACACTAATGTGCCACGACCGAAGAGGGATTAGGCGGAGGACCAACGGCTTAACGTGCTTTCCGAGGCGCGGGGGTACAAGACCGCCAACTTCCAGACTCCGGGCTAACACTGGGAATTTCTTAACAGAAAAACTCAGGTACATAATTTTGCCGGCCCGGGGATCGAACCCGGGACCCCAAGCGCAACCGTCGCTTTAAAGTGCGACCCAGTAACCATTGCGCCACCGAAGCAGTCAATACAAAGATAAAGGACGGAGAGTCTTAAACAAGTGTTTAACAGCTTGCTTGACGTTGTTATACGAAATTCATAATGAAAGAATGATGTGAGCAAAAATTGAACAAACTCTTGTAACAATTATTCGGAACTAAGACCACATATATTAGCCGCAGAACCGACAACCGATGGGGTAAACGGGTTCTGGAGTGGAGACCGCGTCTTCGCAAACGTAATGTAGGGCACCCTATGGCTAGGTGGGGGGACGATCTGCGCAGGATGGCTGGCAAGAGCTGGATGCGAGAAGCCATGGATAGATCACAGTGGCAAACAATTGGAGAGGCCTACGTCCAGCAGTGGACTGCGATAGGCTGATGATGAAGACCACATAATAATGATTATTAACGTTTTTATTGTTTGAAGTAATACAATATTCGTTACAGTTGTACGGTACGCTCGGCAAACCAGGCAATAGACAATACGAAAAAAAAATTTTCCATTTTTAATACGCTTTTCGAAAAAAGAATGAAAATTATTAATATGCCGGAAGTGACGTATTCCTGAGGCTTAAGGTGACGGGTAGGGCACACTAGCGACGCAAATTGATTTTAATTTTTAGCTTCTAAGCTGGCACTATTGTAAACAATTTGGGGGTTAAAATCTCTCGGCAAACACTTATACTATTTACTAACATTAGTGCATGGTCATGTAATAAATAGTATAAGTGTTTGCAGAGACATTGTAACCCCTTGTCGGAGGTTTGTAACCCCTTATCGGGGTTTGTAACCCCAAGGCGTATGCGGGGCGGGATTTTGTAATGATCGCCTCGGAATACGCAAATTCACCAGCCTAGGTCGCTATACCACAGTGTACCAAGCAGAAGTCTTCGCAATAATTGGCTGTGTCCAAGAGAGTCTGCAAATGAATCTCCAAAATAAGAAAATATTCATCTTCTCAGATAGTCAAACTTCCCCTTAAAGCGTTAACATCCTGTGAACTTGACTCCAAACTCATTAGCGAGTGTGTCCTACTCATAAACCAACTTGGCAATACCAACAGTGTACAGCTGAGTACGGCAAAGGCCGGGGCAGAGAGCCTACTACTCGGACCGGAACCAATAAGTGGCGTTCCAACCTGCATGGTCAGGTTCGAGTAAAAAAAGTGGGAGCATAAGCAAAGCACTGAATTTTGGAAGAGACTACCCCGACTAGATCAGTCCAAGGCGTTCGACCAGAATAATAAAACTGAGCAGAGGACATGTTAGGGCACTAACTCGGGCCCTCACGGGGCACTGCAAATTATATAAGCACCTGCACAACATGGGCCTTTCAGATACCAAAATCTGCAGGTTCTGTCGGGAGGACAAGGAAACGATTATCCACGTTCTCGGCCAGTGCATAGCGCTGTACCACTGCAGAAGCCGGCACCTGGGAACACACATGATCTCGGCAGACGAGATCAAAAGCTCCCCCATCAGCTCCAGTCTCGGGTTTATCCTGGAACTGGAGCTACATGAGGTGCTGTAATAGGTTCTTGGGCTTCCACAATAGATATTCTACTGGTCGCAGTGGCTACGAGACGCAATGCTCACTCCATTTCTTTCAAATAAATAAAAAAAATGCTAAAAATTACAATCGATTGACGTCGCTGTGGGTGCTATATGTACAATAAAAAAAGGTTAGGCGACTGGTCATGTAATTGATTAGAGTTTGGTTTTTTGGACTACCTTCTTTTTAAATCAACGTGAGAAAAGGCGTTATTAATTTGTCCATGCCGAGTGATGTCGTCACAGGAGGGTTTTCACATTTTTTTTGTCCATAAATATCTGTTTGAAAATTCTGAAATATTTTTCTAAAATTTCTATGAGTATAATCTAGAAATTGTATTTTACATTTCAAAAAATGATTATTTGTCGTATTGTCTATTTGCCATTCCATCATGGCCGCCCCGCTTCCACAGACGCAACGCTTCGCAAGAGTTTCTATAACTTTCGATTTTACATTATGAGTTTTGGTTGTCATTCCAAGATTTTGCTAGAGGCGCCGTCGCGTATGATTAAAAAGTAGTCCAAATTGGCTCGCCAACACGTCATACTGTGACTTACACAGGCCTCATCCACTCGGCTGACAATTTCTCCCGTCCCTCCGGCAGGGTAATACCCGCTAAAAGCGTCACGTTGATTGGGACTACGTCATGCGGTTTGGGCACGCGATGAGCACCTGTCGCGGGAGTGGGTCACTTCTGACACGTCACGCATTACACAATGTTATTTCCTTATAGGTACTAAACGCAAACACACGCGGCAGACGGCCGACGGTGGACCATTACATTCATACATATTTGAAAAGAGTAACTACTGAATTTCTTGATGGTTCTTCTCGGTAGAAATACGTGTTAAAGGCTGGCAACGCACTTGTGACCACCGGTGTGTCGGAAGTCCATGGGCTTACCATCAAGTGATCCGTCAGCTCGTTTGCCAACAATCACGTAAAAAAACGTAAATTTAATAGAACCTAAACCATTAGTATGACACTAAAATAAAAATACCAAAGAATAAAATAAAGGTTTAAAAATTTGGCGCAATGGCTAAGGAAGAGTCCGCGTTCAATTCTGTATCATCGTCCGAGCGTACCCAGGGCTCCGAAGCGACGTCTTCGGACGACACCGGGGATGACACGCTAAGATGATATCGTACTGTGTGTGTCTATCATTGTTGTTAGCCAGAGGCAGCATGTGTCTTCTAGGTAACGCTTATCCTAAACCAGGAGACTACAGGCACTTCAATCTGAAAGACATCGTGACGCTGATGAAACGAATCTTTCGTGAGTAAGAGTGCAAAAGATAGGGGATGTACAAAAGATCCCTTAGGGTCGACGTGCCCCATGAAAATGACCCCTAACAGACAAGATAAGATCATTGTTATTGCAATGCAACCATTGGATATTAATTAAATGTTAGCAAACAAAATAAATAAATACCTATAAATATCTTTAATTATTTTTTAACCAAAAATAATAAAGAAGTAGTAAAATAAACTGTCAGACGGTGCCAGACAGTCTGTGAACAGAGGGAGATGGCGAGAGATCGTGAGCAAAGCCTGTCCGCCTCTATCCTTAAAATAGCTTAAATAGAATGACAGCTATTCGTGTCACTTTATATTAGTTATATTTATTCGTGTCACTTTATATTATTATTAAGTATATATTTTCGGCCCATCTACCTCTGTGTCTCAAGACGAAAGTATTCAATGTGTGTGTGTGTGTGTGTGTTGCCAGTGATAAAATACGAAACCGAAACGTGGGCTTACAATGTGCCGATTAAGGAGGCTCAAAGTCACCCAGAGAGCAATGGAAAGGGCTACGCTCGGAGTCTCCCTGCGTGATCGTATCAGAAATGATGAGATCCGCAGGAGAACTAAGGTCACAGACATAGCCCAAAGGATTGCATGCCTCAAGTGGCAATGGGCAGGGCACATAGCGAGGAGAACAGACGGCCGTTGGGGCGGAAAGGTCTGACAAGAGCGTAGCGACAGAGAAGAGAGATTAATTAAGAATTTATTGACCGTGGGAGAGCCACGCTTCGCGATGAATGGGCCGGCTCGACCGGAGTTATTACCACGGCCTCACAGAAAACCGCCGTGAAGCAGTGTTTCGTTGCGTGAGTGAGGGTACCGGAGGCCCCAAAGGTTGCAGCGCACTTGTGACTCCACTGGTGTCGCGGGTGTCTATGGGCGGCGGCAATCGCTTACCAACATGCGATCCATTTGCTCGTCTGCCACCTCTCACAAAAAAAAAACAAATAGTTGCGTAACCTGTGAATAAATTTAATGTTCCAACCTTAATTTCAATTGAAACTGATAAGTAATACCTACATTTTACCAATAATTAGCTCACCGATAAATAATAATTATGTCATGAACAGAGTCTGACTCTGGATAGTTTGCATTTTGGGAATTCACTAAATGCACCTTACATACTTTCTGGGTAATTTGCCTCTAAATATCCTTATACGTATCGTGTTGTTATCGGATTATGTTGAAAACGAATTTCGAAATACAATATTTAAAACAAAGACCTGTTAATGACTTTTTATTATTAAAATGATATTTATGTATGTGTACGTTGATGATAATAATCTTTATGTATTTAGTATTAACAATGAAACGCAAGCTAAATAGGATTACAATAGGCTATTTGACAAAATTCTGAAAACTATCTTAGGGTATTCATTTGTTTATAAGGAGCCCTAAAAAAATACTTTTCTGTTTTTATTGTAGATATTTTAATAAAAAAACGAAAAAGAAAATGTAATATTCAAATATGCCGCAAAAACGCGTCTTTTAGCAATATGGCGGCCAGTGACGTAGATTGTCCATAAATAAACATCGAGCTTGTTGGTGGTTGTACAATCAACCATAGACTTTTTTTTTGTTTATTTCTTCCTATGAAGGAAAGGCAATCAACCATAGGCTGTAGACTTACGCGTAATCATCGTCACGGGCCGTTTTTAGTCACGTGAACCCTGTTTAAAAAATAATAATTTTAGAAGACGAATTTTGATGAAATACTGCTATATTTTTATCTCACGTTATTACAAATCGCTCCACAAAAAATATATTAAAACTGATGTTATAAAAGGAATGTATATTTTTATCACTGCCTAATAGCCTATTTATAATAGCAACAAAATTAATTAAGAAATATTTCAGTACGAGCGAAATCTACTATGAATCTGACAGCTCGAGTGACAGACGCCACTAGGGATGTGGTATCGTTATAGTGATGTCTAGCCATTAGATTTTTATTCGGTTAACATTAGGTATATGCGAACAAGGCTGGTAGCATGTCTCATAGACTAAAACCTGCTTTAGAGTTTGCGCGATCCACGAAGAAGCTCGCCTAACCGCCTCAAAGTATAAATAAAGTGTAACGGTAATACACTTAAACGGTTAGGTTTTTTCATACATATTCAAGTTTTAATGAAAAAAAATGCTGTGATTTCTTCCGTTTTATACTGGCTAGTGTTGTTTTTAATGGTCAACCAAATTACAAACACATTTTAGGCTAAAAACATATTTCTTATTCTGTAGAGCATAAGAGCAAGTTGCCATAATTGTGCATCAGCTTTTACTGTAGACTGTAATTGGATTCTTAATTAGTACTTTTTAGTAACTAAACTTTTGTTTAGTTTAGCTTTCGGACGCTGAACATTTCTTAAATTCATTCTTCTTTCGATTCGTACGCTTCATAGTCTAGCTAGAAAGTAATCTGTTGTTTCTCTTGTAATTTATTTTAGAGTTATTTCCTTGTTAGTGGATTTAGTTAAATATGTCGGTTCGTGCACCTACTTCTGTTCTCGTTAATTATTTCCTTGCTCATGGTTGCTATCGAAAGTGTCTATTCATGCATATGATTAGTGGGAGATCCTTGGAGATCCAGGTTCTCCTAGCTATTTTTTCCACTTTTTCTTTCTTGTTCTATGGTTCTGTTCGTGTACTACCTACTTGTGGGCTATGTACGTGAGAGGTCTGAATCGACCTAAAAGGTTTCCTAGCGAATTATTCCGGTTTTTCTTCCTTGTTTTATGGATGTTACATCTGCTCATGTAGTACCTACATGTGGGCGTGGGGTCTAAAAGGTTTCCTTAAGTATTTCTTCCGGGTTTTCTTCCTCGTTTTATGTTGATGTTATGTATGATGGTGTAAGTACGTACTTATAGGATATAATATGTGGGCGGGTCTAAATCGAGCGTATTAGGGGTCAAAAAGGTGTCCTAACGTATTTCTTCCGGTTTTTCCTCCTCGTTTTATAGATGTTATGTATGTTGGTGTAGAACGTACTTATGGGATATAATATGTGGGGGGGTCTAAATCAAGCGTATTAGGGATCGAAAGGTGTCTTAACGTATTTCTTCCGGTTTTCCTCCTCGTTTTATGGATGTTATGTCTGTTCGTGTAGTACGTACTTATGGGATATAATATGTGGGGAGTCTAAATCGACCGCCTAACGTATTAGGGGCCTAAAAGGATTCCTATTGATTTCTTCCGGTTTTTCTTCCTCGTTTTATGTTGATGTTATGTATATATGTAAGTACGTACTTATAGGATATAATATGTGGAGGGGTCTAAATCGAGCGTATTAGGGGTCTAAAAGGTGTCCTATTGATTTCTTCCGGTTTTTCCTCCTCGTTTTATGGATGTTATGTATGTTGGTGTAGTACGTACTTATAGGATATAATATGTGAGGGGGTCTAAATCGAGCGTATTAGGGGTCGAAAGGTGTCCTAACGTATTTCTTCCGGTTTTTCCTCCTCGTTTTATGGATGTTATGTATGTTGGTGTAAGTACGTACTAATGGAATAAAATATGTGGGGGGTCTAAATCGAGGCGTATTAGGGGTCTAAAAGGTGTCCTAACGTATTTCTTCCGGTTTTTCCTCCACGTTTTATGGATGTTATGTCTGTTCTTGTAGTACGTACTTATGGAATAAATATGTGGGGGGGGGGGGGGGGGGGGGGGGGGGGGGGGGTCTAAATCGAACCCCTAGCGTATTAGTGGCCTAAAAGGTTTCCTATTGATTTCTTCCGGTTTTTTCCTCCTCGTTTTATGATGTTATGTTTGTTTGTGTAGTACGTACTTATGGGATATAATATGTGGAGGGTCTAAATCGAGCGTATTAGGGGTCGAAAGGTGTCTTAACGCATTTCTTCCAGTTTTTCCTCCTCGTTTTATGTATGTTGGTGTAGTACGTACTTATGGGATATAATATGTGGGGGGTCTAAATCGAGCCCCTAGCGTATTAGTGGTACTATAATTTTAGGGCCTAAAAGGTTTCCTATCGATTTCTTTTTATGGATGTTATGTATGTTGGTGTAAGTACGTACTTATGGGATATAACATGTGAGGGGGTCTAAATCGAGCGTATTAGGGGTCTAAAAGGTGTCCTAACGTATTTCTTCCGGTTTTTCCTCCTCGTTTTATGTATGTTGGTGTAGTACGTACTTATGGGTTATAATATGTGGAGGGTCTAAATCGAGCGTATTAGGGGTCTAAAAGGTTTCCTATTGATTTCTTCCGTTTTTCCTCCTCGTTTTATGGATGTTATGTCTGTTCGTGTAGTACGTACTTATGGGATATAATATGTGAGGGGGTCTAAATCGAGCGTATAGGGGTCGAAAGGTGTCCTAACGTATTTCTTCCGGTTTTTCCTCCTCGTTTTATGGATGTTATGTATGTTGGTGTAAGTACGTACTAATGGAATAAAATATGTGGGGGGTCTAAATCGAGCGTATTAGGGGTCGAAAGGTGTCCTAATGTATTTCTTTCGGTTTTTCCTCCACGTTTTATGGATGTTATGTCTGTTCTTGTAGTACGTACTTATGGGATATAATATGTGGGGGGGGGGGGGGGGGGGGGGGGGGGGGTGGGGGGGGGGGGGGGGGGGGGGGGGTCTAAATCGAACCCCTAGCGTATTAGTGGCCTAAAAGGTTTCCTATTGATTTCTTCCGGTTTTTCCGCCTCGTTTTATGGATGTTATGTCTGTTCGTGTAGTACGTGCTTATAGGATATAATATGTGGAGGGGTTTAAATCGAGCGTATTAGGGGTCGAAAGGTGTCTTAACGCATTTCTTCCAGTTTTTCCTCCTCGTTTTATGTATGTTGGTGTAGTACGTACTTATGGGATATAATATGTGGGGGGTCTAAATCGAGCCCCTAGCGTATTAGGGGCCTAAAAGGTTTCCTATCGATTTCTTTTTATGGATGTTATGTATGTTGGTGTAAGTACGTACTTATGGGATATAACATGTGAGGGGGTCTAAATCGAGCGTATTAGGGGTCTAAAAGGTGTCCTAACGTATTCCTTCCGGTTTTTCCTCCTCGTTTTATGTATGTTGGTGTAGTACGTACTTATGGGATTATAATATGTGGGGGGTCTAAATCGAGCCCCTAGCGTATTAGGGGCCTAAAAGGTTTCTTATCGATTTCTTTTTATGGATGTTATGTATGTTGGTGTAAGTACGTACTTATGGGATATAACATGTGAGGGGGTCTAAATCGAGCGTATTAGGAGTCTAAAAGGTGTCCTATCGATTTCTTCCGGTTTTTCCTCCTCGTTTTATGTATGTTGGTGTAAGTACGTACTTATGGGATATAATATGTGAGGGGGTCTAAATCGAGCGTATTAGGGGTCAAAAGGTGTCTTAACGTATTTCTTCCGGATTTTCCTCCTCGTTTTATGGATGTTATGTTTGTTTGTGTAAGTACGTACTTATGAGATATAATATGTGGGGGGGTCTAAATCGAGCGTATTAGGGGTCTAAAAGGTTTCCTATCGATTTCTTCAGGTTTTTCTTCCTCGTTTTATGGATGTTATGTCTGTTCGTGTAGTACGTACTTATGGGATATAATATGTGGGGGGGTCTAACTCGAGCCCCTAGCGTATTAGGGGCCTAAAAGGTTTCCTATCGATTTCTTTTTATGGATGTTATGTATGTTGGTGTAAGTACGTACTTATGGGATATAACATGTGAGGGGGTCTAAATCGAGCGTATTAGGGGTCTAAAAGGTGTCCTAACGTATTTCTTCCGGTTTTTCCTCCTCGTTTTATGGATGTTATGTTTGTTTGTGTAGTACGTACTTATGGAAAAAATATGTAGGGGGGTCTAAATCAAGCGTATTAGGGGTCGAAAGGTGTCTTAACGTATTTCTTTCGGTTTTTCCTCCTCGTTTTATGGATGTTATGTTTGTTCGTGTAGTATGTACTTATGGAATAAAATATGTGGGGGGGGTCTAAATCAAGCGTATTAGGGGTCTAAAAGGTTTCCTATTGATTTCTTCCGGTTTTTCCTCCTCGTTTTATGGATGTTATTTATGTTGGTGTAAGTACGTACTTATGGGATATAACATGTGAAGGGGTCTAAATCGAGCGTATTAGGGGTCTAAAAGGTGTCCTTACGTATTTCTTCCGGTTCTTCCTCCTGGTTTGCTACGGCCCGCACTCCTGACTGCGGGCGCGGTGGGGCCTAGCGTATCTTGGGCGCGGAGCGGTCGTTGCAGAGCTGGTTGCGGCGCAGCGTGGCGCCGCGCTTGATCTGCTCCATCAGCGACGTGTGGCACGCGCGCGGGTCCGGCTGGGAACCAAACGCATCCGTACCATACATAATAATAATCATAATAATAGGGTATTTGACTAAGCTCGAGATTTTACAAAATATAAATATTTTATCAAAATATAGGTCAATATGTGCCAATGGCAAAAATTCTCAATTAAAAATATAACGTCTAGCCGGTTTTATGGTCATTCAAAGATTCATGGGCAAGTCCATTTTCAAAGTATGAAATTTTTTAAAAATAATTATACCATTGAAAAACCCATATAATTTACACCAACTATTATAATAGAACCATTGACATAAACGAAACATTTGATATAGCTACCATACAAAATTCAAATGAAATGCATACAAAATACTGTCGTGTGACGTCACATCTTAGTAGCCATTTGTATGGAGCGTTTTGGGTTTGCCCAAAATAATGTGATTTTAAAGTTATGATATCTCAGGTAGTTTAAATGAGAATCAAGTAATTCTTTCAACGATGCTTTTATCATTAAGAGGTCTTTTGATTACACAAATGAAAAAAAAATAGTCAAATACCGTATTATACGTGTAAGGAATTTCCTCCAAATAGATAATGATACCCCATCAAATTCACGAGGTGTTAACCAGGCACACATATTCTCTCATTCACAGCCTTACGTCCCACAAACACGCCCAATCACACAACCACACAGATCATCACAATCAAGACTCATTACCCCCACCACATCACAATCAGATCCGTAGTGTAGGAACTGTACTTGGCCTAGGCCCGTACATTTCTGAAAAGCCAGCCAATAGCTGTGATACTCAGCATATAAATAACATAATAATAATAATAAATAGCTACAATCTGGAAACTCAAAAACATCTCAATAGTCCCCCTGTTTTTAACCGACTTTAAAAAAAAAGATGGTCTCAATTCGACATGTTACACATATGAATATATATTTTTTATGTTTCTTCGCCGATTACTCTGCCATTTATGAACCGATTTAGACGATTCTTTTTTAGTTGGAAAATAGATAGTCCCGAATTGGTACCATGATCAGGATATCAGGATCTGATGATGGGATCCCGGAAAAATTGATGGAAACTCTCAAATTTTATCAGGACACGTAATGTGTTTGTATCTTTTTTCAAAACTGCACCAGTATTTACGCCTGACTATATTAATTATGTGGCTCTGCTGATGATGGCAGGTCAACTCCTCAACGGTAAGGAGTTAATCTTTTAAAACTGTACTCACAATTAGTTTTTTAGTTATTTGGCGAGTGTGGAACAGGAGAGGGGGGCGGGTGGAGCTGCCAAAAAATGAGACTATTAAGCTTGAAAAAAACCGCCTTCAAAAACCACAAGTGTTATCTAAGTCGGCGCCCAATACTATCTTTAAATTTAATACAACATTCAATTATTCAATAGGGATTAGGCACTGACTTCGGTAAAACCTTTTCTCGAGTGTGCTGTTATAAAATGTTATTTGAGGTGTATAAAATGTTAGAAATATTATTTTATACTTTTTAGTTCGTGGTTTTTGAAGGCGGCTTTTTTCACAGATTTTTTTGTCAACTACAGCAGCTAACCCCACTCAACTTCACAACTCAATAGCCATGTTATCGCTACCTCAATCAACTTACGTTTTAACGCAGAACTTACTCACTTGCTTACCTTTTTAGATAAGTACAGAGCTAAAACTATGTTTAAAAAAAAAGTTTCACAACGTCACATATTGATCTGACTCCGAGATAGGTAGCTCAAGCACCTGTGTGACGGATATCAGAATCAACAATGGAATCACACAAATAAATATATACTTATAATACAAAGAAAACACCCAGACCAATACAAACAGACATATTCATGCCCACAAATGTTTGTACTGTGCGGGGATCGAACCCGCAACCCTTGGACCAAAGGCAGCGTCCACTACCACTGTTCCAAACGGGTCGTCAATATAAATTGCAATAGGTGATATTTCTTGAAATCTTAAACGAATATTTAAACATCATGAACCATGGTCATGAAAATCAAATGTCTTGTATTTTTATACAAAAACAAAAGATTTTCTATATCATACAATGTATTAGGTTTTCAATACACAGAATACTAAATAGGAAGCATTTTATAAATATTGCCATAACCCAAGTGCTTAATACAGAATTGGTGCAAAATATTATCATATTAAACAACTTATTACCTCAACCAAGTGTTAATAATATATTACCTACAGTATTTACCAAATAAGCTAATATTAAAGCGTGTACCGTTAATACCAAAAAATATAAAACTGATAAATAATAATAATATTTAAATCTGAAAAGGTATTTGCCTTTACAAGGTTGTGCTCAAAAAGCATTGGGCAATGAAGCAATATTTTCAAATGTGATATCTGGCAACATTAGGCAGGTTATACAGGCTGATATTTACGGAGCTGATATTTGCTATCATTTGAACAAGTGATATTTGCTTACATTTGGGAAAGTGATCATTGCAATTATTTACACAATTTGCACAAATAATTTTATTTGATATTTACGGAAGTGATATTTGCACAAGTGACATTGGCTGATATTTACGCGGTGATATTTGCCAAGAATATATTAATTGGTACCTGCGCAGATGAGTTGATTAATGTCCTAACTGTCATCGCACGGGTCGTTTCTATCTGCCATCTCTGTATTAATATTTTTATAATAAATTATATTATAGATATAATATATGATACTATAAAACCATAAAAATAACCCACAACAATTTTATTAAACTACAAAATGAAATATTAAAATAGATATAGGTATATTAGGTACTAAAATTATACTTGTTTTGAAAATATAACAATGCCTACTCTACGTTTTGTTAGTAAAAACCCAGCAAACTTTATTAAAATAGTACCTTATCAAATAAATGGTAGAAATACATTCTCATGTTAGTGACCATGAAAGTTTAAAACAATATAAAGTTCATTAAAATTACTTTAAAAATATATTCGGATATTCATCGAATTTCGACTGTCCATTCAAAATGAACTAGTAAAGTGAATGACTTTGAATGAAAAGTAGATTTTTTAATAAAAGTTTCCAAACTCATAGAAGAGGTGACGTTTACTGATACATTCTGCATTATCCTTAAAAAAATCCTGTTTTTCTTTTTAAATATTTCACAACATCACACACATTGATCTGAATGCCATAGGTAGCTCAAGCACCTGTGTTACGGATATCAGAGCCTATTTGACCTACATTACGTAGATTCTAGTTCATACGGTTGTTTGTCGTATTATTTATAAAACGGTTTTCATATTTACCTGCGCGTGAGCATTGATCATGTCGCGTACAGTGCTGGCGCGCGTGGAGTCCAGCTGGCGTCGCTGCTGCTGTATGGTGGCGGAGAGCTTGTCGAGGAACGCTGGTTGTACCGCCGTTGGCATCATTCCTGTTGTAAAATTGGTTATTTATTTATTTATTCATTGCATACATGTTGGCTACACATTTGAGATGTTATAAAAATTGTGTCCAGTCAACACGTGCACCCTGTAAGGGCGTGGCAGTTTACAATTTTAAATATATTTATAAAATTACTAGCAAACATTTTATCAGGCTAAATATGAATCTAAGTAATGAGAGTAAACTATTCAATAAATAATAATAATCATGCTACAATTAATTAATTCCAAATCAGTATTATAACGGGTATGCCAATAGATTGCGTTATATTGAGTGAGGAGGGAATGGTCGCGAGATTGAAACGTAAGCCTAAGCAAGTAAGTAGATACATAATAAATAATGGGGGTTTACTACAATGAAAATGTTAGAGAACAACACTGTAGACTATTTTTCCTTTGATTTTTGTACGTGTGCGTGTGCGCATGGGTGTGCGTGTGCGTGTGTGTATGCGTATGCGTGTGCGTGTGCGTGTGTGTGTGTGTGTGTGTGTGTGTGTGGCATCGTAGCTCCCGAACAAATGAACCGATTTCGATTTTGTTTTTTTTGTTTGAAAGATGAATAAGGAGGGGGTGTTCTTAGTTATGTTGGATAAAAATCGATCCAAGATGGCCGCCGTCACAAAGATTTGGATTTTATGTTTTAACACAACTCTCACAATATGGGTATCATATAAAAGGGCTTAAGTAGCAGAATATATTAATTGTGAAAAATTTAAAATCCAAGATAGCCGCCGTCAGGAAAAGACGAATAACCTATTTGTTGTTCCAACTGCCTCAATATAGGTATCAAATGACACAGCTTTAGTTGTGTCGGGGGTTTTTTAAATTTTCAATTTAATTTGGTTTTTGTCAAGCGCTTCATTCATATGCCCAAAGACAGTGCCATAGAGCATACATAACAGTTAACCAGTTGATTAGCCTCTAAGTTAGAAAAAAGTTGACCGATATGCGTTTTCTTTACAAAATCCATAATGTTTTTTTTTAGATTAATGGATAATAGTCACCTGGATTCTAATCAGCTTATATCTCGCATATCTCTTTCGGTTCCTCGCAATTATCCTAGAAAGCGCATTACCAAATTGTTCGCATTACCATTCTCGCGGACCAATCTTGGCCTCCAGTCTCCTTTGGCACGTATTTCTGCAGAGTACAATCGGATAAGTAACGAAACTCCTCATTTGGATGTATTCTCAAATGTCTTACCAAAATTTAAGGGTGTTG
Source organism: Marasmia exigua (assembly GCA_019059595.1). NCBI lineage: Eukaryota > Metazoa > Arthropoda > Insecta > Lepidoptera > Crambidae > Marasmia > Marasmia exigua. The sequence continues at coordinate 15,090,816 of CM032485.1, forward strand.
GAGTACTTATCACGCCACTAGCCTGGTAAGTATAGATAGATAGATACTCTTTATTGCACAACATACAAAACTTAAAAGCTAGGTATACAGAGATACAATGTACAATTTAGGCGGTCTTAAGTATTCGCTCCGTAATTGAGTATGGTTTGATTACTATGCATGCTCGTAAATAAATTGTAATGCAGTGTTATGTATGCCGTTATTTTGATACATATCAGAGAATGTGCTCATAGATTAAGTTAAGCTAAGTTTGTGTAATATGTATCATGTGGCTGTACTTTTAATGAATAAATAAATAAATACCCTTTTAATTAACTATATTTTTCCTCTACCCCGAGGTTGTCTGGAAGAGATAGCTATTAGCGACAAAACCTACTACATTGTACTAGTACAATACCATAGACAAAGATCTGTAAATTTAATATTAAGTGTATCTATGTGGGAGAAATGTGGGAGAGCCACGCTTAGGAATGAATGGGCCGGCTCGTCCGGAGTGATACCACTGCCTCACAGAAGACCGGCGTGAAGCAGCGCCTGCGCTGTGTTTCGCCGTGTGAGTGAGGTTAAGGAAGGCCAAATGGGGGGGGACGGGGAAAAGGTTGGCAGCGCACTTGTGACTCCACTGTTGTAGCGGGTGTCCATGGGCGGCGGCAATTGCTTACCATCAGGTGATCCGTCTGCTCGTCTGCCACCTCTCATATAAAAATATATACAACCTGTGCGGATAAAGAATGCGATCAGAAATGGCGGCGCATCTATTCACTTCTCGCCCGCACACTATTTGCGTCTATACTCGCACCCCACGAGTGCGAGAGCCGCCATTTCTGATCCCATTCTTTATCCGCACAGGTTGTATATGGGTCGTTCTTCTTTTTTATCGACAATGAGCCAAACTTACAAATCAACATTTAACTTTTATATAACAGACTACAAATGATAAATAGTATGTCCTAAATATTCGTTAATGTACTACTTTATATATGAACTAATGCATGATGTAAAATCTAATTGATAAAGAAAACTTTTAGATTGAAATGAACACCTCCGTCACGTCCCCCGAAATTAGTGCCTTAAACACCTCTGTCACGCTTTATATATTTTTTAACATAGTTAAATCATGCTAAAGTATCTACGAGGTGATAAAACAATGTCATTATTTCATGGTAAATTAGGAATATTTTGATGGTGTAACTTATATTTTTTATATAATTAATTACTTCATAGGTTATTGAGGACGGGCTCATTGTCGATAAAAAAGAAGAACGACCCACATCTATGTATAGCGTGGGTCACCTCACCTTTGGTCTTGGGCGGTTCTGGCGGCGAGGATCGGCGGGCAGCTCGCGGCGACAGCGGCGCGGCCAGCTTCGCGCTGAGGCTGGCTATAAGTCCACTCTCTGCCACACGACAAACACTGTTAGACTGCTTTGATGCCCCGTTTGGAACAGTGACAGACAACTTATTCAAATATTCAATCAACATCATCATCATTTCAGCCAATAGACGTCCACTGCTGGACACAGAAGGGCGAACCATAGCACCACGAACCACCCCAGGTGGTGCGCGCCTTTGTAGTCTCTATTCCTCTCACGACTCTGCAAGCACCTTCAGGTCCTTGTATGACATCATCATCATCACCATTATCATTTCAGCCAATAGACGTCCACTGCTGGACATAGGCCCCAAATGTTCTCCACACAGATCGGTCCTGTGCCGCCCGCATCCAATGGATTCCCGCGATCTTCACCAGATCGTCGGTCCACCTTGTGAGGGGCTCCACGGCTGCGACTTCCTGTACGTGGCCTCCACTCGAGGAACTTTCCGCCCCAACAGCTACGGCTGTTCTCCTCGCTATGTGCCCTGCCCATTGCCACTTGAGACATGCAATCCTGTGGGCTATGTCTGTGACCTTAGTTCTCCTGCGCGTCTCATCATTGCTGATACGATCACCTCGGTCGATTTACCTCAGACAAAAGTCCTGCTTGTTAAGTCCAAAATATTTAATAAGTGTCCACAAACGCTTGTTGATTTACCAATGAATAAATTTTAATCACATGTTAAAAACCAAAAAAAATAATTTAAAATTCATAAATAACCCCGACAAAAACAAATAGGTTATTCCTCATTTTCTGACGGCGGCTATCTTGGATTTGGAATTTGTCATAGTAAATATATTCTGCTACTCAAGCCCTTTTATATGATACCCATATAGTGGAAATTGTGTTAAAACATACAATCCATATTTTTGTGACGGCGACCATCTTGGATCGATTTTTATCCAACATAGCTAAGAACACTCCCCCTGTATTCATCTTTAATGCAAAAATCCAAAATCAAAATCGGTTCATTTGTTCAGGAGCTACGATGCCATAGACAGACACACACACCATACACACACGCAGACACGTCAAACTTATAACACCTCGTCGTTTTTGCGTCGGGGTTTAAAATTATTTAATGGCAAAAGCCTATTATATAATTGATGATTACTTAAATGACAAGAATTTGTGGAAATGATAAACTGTTCGCCTGCGCCCATGATATTGTACTTATAAAAATGTTGACGATTAAAAAGAATAAATGGCGAGTTTCTTGCCGGATCTTCTCGTCAGAATCAACTTTCTGATTCCGGTGGTAGAATCACATTATATTTATTCATTTCTTGGCTGCTGTGTACACATATTTGTGGAGTTACAGCTTACCATTGTATCCGCCTTTCTTGTTTTGTAAGACTATTTTTTCGTAGTAGTTCTGTTTTGTGTACCTACCTAATAAATAAATAAAAAAAAAAACTATTAAATTTAAGTCCATACAGAACATTTATGAATGTCAAATATTATGTAATCTACCGCTGATTCGGAATGTCAATTTCTACCGAGAAGAATCAGCAAGAAACTCAGCAGTTACTCTTTTTCAAATAATATGCTAATTACAATTTTCCTTCATATACAAATTATGATTACAGTGACAGTATGATACACAATCCTTATAATCAGTATCGTTTAGATAAATCGTCAAAGTAAAATTATCAAATGAAATTATACATTAGAGGACAAGCGAAGACATCAACATGTCCAGGAATCCTTATCATTCAAATAATCATCTACTTTATAGTAGCCTTTCTGCATTAGGCAGTTTCTTACATGCAACTTAAACTTATGTACCGGTAAATCAATATTTTTGAGGTAACTTATTAAACATTCTAATGCTCAATCCTACAAATGAGTTTCCAATTTTATGAAGTGTAAGATTGATAGGTGGCAGACGAGCAGACGGATCATCATCATCATCAGCAACCCACACTCGTCCACTGCTGGACATAGGTCTCCCCTAATGCACGCCACTGCTCCCGATTTTCGGCCACTCTCATCCAGCCCACACCAGCCAGCCTTCGAATGTCATCATCCCATCTTGTCGCAGGGCGTCCTACACTACGCTTACCGAGTCGCGGTCTCCACTCAAGGACTTTACGACTCCAACGGCTGTCAGTTCTGCGGCTAATATGACCAGCCCACTGCCACTTCAGTTTGCTAATTCGGTGGGCTATGTCGGTGACTCTGGTTCTCTGTCGGACATCATTTCTGATGCGGTCCTTCAGAGATACTCCGAGCATAGCCCTTTCCATAGCTCTTTGAGCGACTTTGAAGCGGTGGACTAGTCCAGCCGTGAGTGTCCACGTCTCGGCACCGTAAGTCATGACCGGAAGGACGCACTGGTCGAAGACCACCTGATGGTATTTAAATTGACCGTGATGACCAGACGGATCACCTGATGGTATTTGGGTCGTTCTTCTTTTTTATCGACAATGAGCCAAACTTACACATCAACATTTAACTTTTATATAACAGACTACAATTGATAAATAATATATCCTAAATATTCGTTAATGTACTATTTTACAGATGGACTATTACATGATCTAAAATTTAATTGATAAAGAATACTTTTTGATTAAAATGGACACCTCCGTCACGTCCCCCGAAATTAGTGCCATTTACACCTCTGTCACGCTTTATATATTTTTTTACATTGTTAAATCATGCTAAAGTACCTACGAGGTGATAAAACAATGTCATTATTTCATGTTAAATTAAGAATATCTTGATGGTGTAACGTATATTTTTTTATATAATTAATTACTTGATAAGGCACTGAGGACGGGCTTATTGTCATAAAAAAAGAAGAACGACCCATTTACAAAAGAAAAGTATCGATAAGTTTCAGAGTCCAATGTTTTCCATCGTGTTAATGAGAGACTCACGCTCTTGCTGATGCCTATCGGCGCTGTGGGAGCGCGCCGCTATGTTCTTCCTCATGGCGAGAGGGCTGAGGGGGGCGTGGCGAGGTAGCGGCCCAGCGAGCTGCGAGGGCGTGGCGTATATCGTATTGCTTTGGTATTTCTTCTCTTGCTGTAGCTTGAAACCTGAGGAGGAAAACGACGACGACCCGATTGGAACAGTGGTAGTGAACGCTACCTCTGATACAAGGGTTGCGGGTTCGATCCCCGCACAGTACAAACATTTGTGTGCATGAACATGTTTGTTTGTATTGGTCTGGGTGTTTGCTATGTATTATAAGTAGGTATGTATTTACAAAAGAAAAGTATTATATGTATATATTTGTAATCCCACTGTTGATTCTGATATCCGTAACACAGGTGCTTGAGCTACCTATCTCGGAGTCAGATCAATGTATGTGACGTTGTGAAATATTGTGAATATTGTATTGTGAAAAGCCCCGCTGTATTCATAGAAACACAAATAAACTACACGTCTGTCGTCAGAATGTCACTTTCTACTTGCTATTTATTAATGTTGTCTGCGTTGGACCATATTATACTCGAACTCTCTCTATCTTCACATATCTCTCTCAGTCTCTCTTTTTCTCTATCTTCCTCACTCTCTATAATGTATCAATAGCAGCCGTGGTCACGAGCGGAATCCGCTGGTGACCACGGCTGCTGTAACGAAGCCGAAACGTCGAGCCAAATATGTGAGTACACAATGTTGTTTCACAGAATAAATATCGTATTAATCCCCGTATTGATACATTATAGTTATAATGCAACGCAAAAATCTAAAAAACTGTCAAGTTTTCTCTCTTTCTCTCTAGTAGAGAGTAAAAGTAAAGTATCAACCTATATACCTACTGTCCCACTGCAGGGCAAAGGCCTCCATCATAGAAATCAAATCGTCACTACTTATATGGGATTAGGCTTAATCACCACGCTTGCCAAATGCGGATTGGTGACCACAAACCCGAGCTATGTTCGAAAAATTCGAAACATGATTTTTGCTCGACCTGGGAATCGAACCCACGGATCACGTCCCGGTACTTAAACCACGAGACCAACAGGGCATCACTCTTTACTACTACTGTCAATCTCTACTGATATTTACATCAGAGACAAAACTAAAGGTCAAGAAAGGAAACTAAATTGAGAACCTTCTTTTCTAAAGTCATCATCATCATCAGCCTATCGCAGTCCACTGCTGGACGTAGGCCACTCCAATTGATCGCCACAGTGATCTATCCATGCCTTCTCGCATCCAGCTCTTGCCAGCCATCCTGCGCAGATCATCCCCCCACCTAGCCAGAGGGCGCCCCACATTACGTTTGCCAAGACGCGGTCTCCACTCTAGCACTCGTTTACCCCATCGGTTGTCGGTTCTGTGGCTAATATGGCCAGCCCACTGCCACTTAAGCTTGCTAATCCGGTGATCTTTCTTAAGTCGGATAAAATAAATTTACAAATTCTTAGTTATGAAGTTTTTGTGTCTACCTCATCTTTACCAATAAAATATTCTGAGTAAAAGCTCAATAAGAGAGGTCTATATCCAAATGGGGACTGTGACATGCTCACCTGTTTGTCCATAGTGCGAGTCGTTGGTGACTCTTGGACCAAAACTGGAGAAAGAGTTATTCTCCCCGTAGCTCGGCGTCGAAGGACTCGACCCGTGGGGAGAACCAGCTAGAACAAATACACTGTATAGTGTTGACGATATTCTACGTTATTACAATACATCTATCTTAAAAAATATAAATAAATTAGGGTGACCCACGTTATAACGGATAAGGATAAACACCAGTGTTGCAACTGTGATAGAATCATGTTATACAATATACAAATACAAACTACAAGAACGAATGAAAGCGTGACGTCACCACTTTGCTGATTTTAAAAAAAATCTCCAAGATATACAATAATTATCACATCTTAGAATATCTAAGAATGCAAAATAATTCTCAAATATTAATATCCCAGAGAATATTAAGCCGAATATTTATTTCACCAAAAATTCTAAGAGTTATTAGGATTACAAATCAAAAATAAAATTGGCATGCTAATCTATGGGTAGTATTAATAAAATACTATAATTTATATCAATACAATAAAAATCAAAGGTAAAATATTTATACAATGACTGGTATGTAATGCATTACGACATTAAACTAATTATTTAACGGATATGGAAACCACAAGTTGATGAAACCTCCAAGCTAGAAATTAGCTATAGCTATTATTATAATGACATTCATATCTATAGGCATGTCCCTAACGCTCTTAAGTATACAAAGTATAACTAGAGCTACAATTCCTATCAGTATACCTATTTAAATTAATAAATAAATAACTGAACAGAAGGAAAAACGATTCCACCAGATTCTGAACCTTATCAATGACGACATAAGAGCGAAAAACAATAAAAAAGTTATAATTCCTATCAGTGTACCTATTTAAATAAATAAATAATTAACTGGACAGAAGGAAAAACTGTTGCACCAGATTCTGAACCTTATCAATGACGGACATAAGAGCGAAAACCAATAAAAAAAGTTATAATTCCTATCAGTGTACCTGTTTAAATAAATAAATAAATAACTGGACAGAAGGAAAAACTATTGCACCAGATTCTGAACCTTATCAATGACGACATAAGAGCGAAAACCAATAAAAAAAGTTATAATTCCTATCAGTGTACCTATTTAAATAAATAAATAAATAACTGGACAGAAGGAAAAACTATTGCACCAGATTCTGAACCTTAGCAATGACGATATAAGAGCCATTTTTTTTATAGATAGATATACTTTAATGGACAAAAAACACAACTTAAAAAACTAGGCATTACACAAACTTAGTTGTAGGATTTCGGCGGTCTTATCGCTGGAAGATTTCTACCAGACAACCTTCAGGCAAAGGACATGTAGAGGAGGGGTAGGTGGTGCAATATTGAAAAGGGAAATAAAAGTGGACTGTATATATATTATATTAAAATATTTATAATAATCATCATGATCAGCCCATTTAAGTCCCCACTGCTAGGGCACGGGCCTCCCTCAATCACCTGAGGGGTAAATGCCATACTCACCACGCTTGGCAGACGGGTTGGCGAGGGTTTTGATATAAATGCAGAGTTTTCCTTCTCTGGGTGCTGATGATCATGCCAGCAGCTTTACCTTAGTCGCCTTTTACGACACCTCGGTAAGAGTGAGGGTGGCCTATTCTACTCTGCCGGGGACCACACGGCGTAAATATTTATAATACTAATATATAAATATGTTATGTTTGTATAAAATAAGATAAATGACTAGATATACCTATACACTACATATACAAAGACGCAAAGCCATAAAAAAAACTTTTAATATAATCTAAACAAATAGTAGTGTAATGAGCAGTTTCCCAGTAGGTATTTATAAATTTCCCAGTGATTCGCTAGATGGCGCAATCAGTCCCTGTAAATGTTAGGTGTGGTATGATATTTCATGTGGACCCTAATTTATGGGAAAATTGTTTTAGGTTTTTTACATTAACTATCATAATACTTCGCAGTTAATATGTATTTTTAGTGCTATGTACATTTTAAATGACAGAGAGTGATTCAAAACGAAACTTTGCATAAACAATTAAAATATGTATTTTACTTGTTAACTTTTTATCTCTATTTTCTTTTGGGTAAAATAAATTTAAATATGGCAGGACCGTACATGTAATGCTGATGGTTGGTTTATCAAATATTTCCTATCTATCACAGACAAAAAGGAACTTTTAATTGATAGTGAGAGTAGCGTCATCTGGTATTGCTTTTAGAAACCACCCGAAAATACCTACTGGAAAACTGCTCATTGGTAATCATAGGCTCGTACTTAGCAGTGTTTGTATAACGCAAATGTTGAATCTGCCATGTTGATAAAATAAGTTACAAACCTGCATTGCCGTCTCTGTACAGATCCGAGCTGGAGCTGTTGAGGCTGTTCTTCCTGACGTAGATGGAGTTCTCGACGTAGGCCATTATCCTGTGGCCCGTCTGCCCGTATATCGGGTTCAGGTTGCCGGTGCTGTTTAGGCTCGTGTTGGAGGAGAAATTAGATTTGGCCTGTTGGAGACGGAAGTAATTGAGTATGCGGTACGTGTTCAACACTAATATGAACAGACTATACTCTGTTCCAATTATGAAGTCCTTTTTGACATTTCGAAGGACGTAACTATGCACGTTTCATATAAATCCAATTGAATATTTCTTTTTGTATTTGGTAGTAAATCGTCATTTGAAATTCAAAATTCACTTTTTTCAATTTTAAGATTCTTACTTTTAAACTATCTCCCCCCATACATTCACGCTTCCATTTCGAAGAACAGTTGTGGGTCTCAACTCCCCCTTAGTAAGGTTGTCCCGTTTGTATAATGAATATGTTTATAAATTTGCAGATATTGATATACACTTTTTATCACTACCTAGGTTTAAACGTGAAATAAGATTACAATTAGAGTAAATTAATTTTAAAAAAAGTATGTATTTATTGTGAAAGTGATGGTTACCTTTAAGAGATTGTGCGTTATGTACTAGGTAATATGTATTAGTATTTTTAAGATGTAACAATTGTTGATGATCTAAATAAATAGAATAAAAATAAAAAATATTGCATTCATCCGCTAATGTACCCCCTCAAAAGGTGACTACCTTTTTTTGACGCTGAGGAATGCCTCCTTATGCATACCCTCCTGCCAGTGGGCAGGCGGGTTATGTCAGGCTCCCCTCTGGCGGAAGCTTCTCCTAACGAGAAGCCAGCCCGAGGCATACCGACTAAACCCCAGCGACGCTCCCTCATCGCCAGAGTGGGGAGGGACAAGAGTACGGGTTAAAGAATTTCACTTCATGCCCTCCCAGGCGGAGGGCCCACTTACACTGCGAGTCCGACACCACAGTAGATAAATACGCTAAAGCAGTATCGACACTCCGCCATTTTGGACAGAAAGTTACCTACCGTATAGGGCTGTCCTCTTATTTTTGAAAATATTATTCTTACCTCTTGGAACTACTGGTTTGAGTACCAGGACGTGATCGCGGGGTCCTAGGTGCAACAAGGACAATCTGGTGCGTGTTAAATTAGAACTAATGATATTTCTTAAGAAATAAGCATAATACTAGCATTCAATATTCGTACACAAAAGTACACAAATACCTATGGTTGCAAAAAGCTGCGCAAAGATACATAAAATTAGACGTACTTTTCATAACGTCTCATTATATCACTTTAAAATCCAAAACCAGTTTTTGATAACATTACATAATAATGTATTACTATTTTCTCTACCAAAATAAAATGTAAGCGGCACTCGAGTTAAAACCGAC
>CM032485.1:15107845-15122335 GCA_019059595.1 Marasmia exigua
GCGTGTGATTCCCAGTTGCGTCCAAAGCTGTTGCTTTGGAGCCCGGTGTACGCTTGGACCATGATCCAGGATTGGGGAAGTCTGGTAATTACAATGAAGCGACTGCCGTCTGACCTTCGCAACCCTTTGACAGGGGAACCAGACCAACTGCATCATGGCTACTGTTGTGATGGTCAATATTTTCTTTCTTTCTTTCTAATGTTATGTGATGTTGTTTGCAGCGACAGTGTGGTCCCGGCGCGGCTCGTCGAGTTCGCTGGGCAAGCCGCCGCCGCCGGTGCGGCGATCCTCGTCCATCTCCCGCCACCAGCGACCTCCTTACGTGCAGGTAAAAGCTTTCAATTCAAATAATTTATTTCAGACCAAGGTAGTCCATACATGTCATGAAAATAGTCAGCTCACAAATAGTTATTAATACACACAAATTATCCACATTATTATGATTATTATATTATATTAATTAGAAATAAAAATGAAATCATATTAGCCGCAGAACTGACAGCCGTTGGAGCCGTAAAGTCCTTGAGTGGAGACCGCGACTCGGTAAGCGTAGTGTAGGGCGCCCTGCGACAAGATGGGATGATGACATTCGAAGGCTGGCTGGTTTGGGCCGGATGAGAGTGGACGAAAATTGGGAGCAGTGGCGTGCATTAGGGGAGACCTATGTCCATCAGTGGACGAGTCTGGGTTGCTGATGATGATGATGAACTATCTAAATAAAGTCCATCAGACAATGTGCATTCTATATCTAGGTTAGTTTCGTATCTATCATCATTAATACCAAATATGATGAGAATATCATCATTTGTGATGATGACGATGATGAAAAATAAAATAATAATACCACAATGTCAATTTTAAGATTTAACATGAAGCCGAACCCAGTGTTTTAAATATGGACAGTCCATGCGCCCAGCTATAACGCGCAGAATGTCATTGGAACTGCCACGGACACGGCCCATCATCGAGGCTGTTCTCATCCGAAGTAGAGCTTGGAAGCCATCAGTATGAGCTTCGGCGAACATACCCGACGCACTGCAGCACCGCGGCAGCCCCAACAGCACCCTGACGCGTTGGTGTACTGCACACGCAAAGCGTTGATGGCCTTCTGCGTGAAGCTGGCCAACATAGCTTTCATCATCATTCATCATTTCAGCCAATAGACGTCCACTGCTGGACATAGGCCTCCCCCAATGTTCTCCACACAGATCGGTCCTGTGCCGCCCGAATCCAATGGATTCCCGCGATCTTCACCAGATCGTCGATCCACCTTGTGGTGGGCCTGCCACGGCTGCGACTTCCTGTACGTGGCCTCCACTCCAGGACCTTTCTGCCCCAACGGCCGTCTGTTCTCCTCGCTATGTGCCCTGCCCATTGCCACTTGAGGCATGCAATCCTTTGGGCTATGTCTGTAACCTTAGTTCTCCTGCGGATCTCATCATTTCTGATACGATCACGCAGGGAGACTCCGAGCATAGCTCTCTCCATTGCTCTCTGGGTGACTTTGAGCCTCCTTAATCGGCACATTGTAAGCGGCCAAGTTTCGGTTCCGTATGTCATCACTGGCAACACACACGCATTGAAGACTTTTGTCTTGAGACACTGCGGTAGGTGGGCCGAAAATATGTTGCGTAGCTTCCCGAACGCTGCCCAGCCGAGTTGGATTCGTCGATCGACCTCTTTCTGGAAGTTGGACTTACCAAGCTGGACTTTTTGTCCGAGGTAGATGTACTCGTCTACAACTTCCAGTGCAGAGCTTCCAACCTTCACAAGAGTGGGTACGACATGGGAATTCGACATGATTTTCGTCTTGTCCATGTTCATTTTCAGACCCACTTGTTGGGAGACTCTACTGAGGTCGTCAAGCATTGTGCCTAGGTCTTCCAAGGTCTCAGCCATGACTACGATATCATCAGTGAATCGAAGGTGCGTCATGTACTCACCATTTATATTGATGCTAAGTCCATCCCAGTCCAGAAGTTTAAACACGTCCTCCAACAGAGTGGTGAACAGTTTCGGCGATATAACGTCACCCTGTCTCACACCTCGCTGGAGAGGAATGGGTTTTGATTCCTGGTCCTGAAGACGGACTGACATTGTGGCGTTTCCGTACAATGACTGCAACACTTGTATGTATCGGTAGTCTATTCGGCACCTTTGGAGAGACTGTAGCACGGCCCAGGTCTCGACAGAGTCGAAGGCTTTCTCATAGTCCACAAACGCTAAGCATAATGGCAGGTTATACTCTTCGGTCTTCTGTATAACCTGCCGCAGCGTATGTATGTGGTCTATAGTGCTAAAGCCTTTTCGAAATCCGGCTTGTTCGGGAGGCTGGAAGTCGTCGAACCTGCGTGCGAGACGATTCGTCATAACTCTCGAAAACAGCTTATATATGTGGCTCAGCAGCGTGACAGGCCTGTAATTCTTCAATTGGGATTTGTCACCCTTTTTGAAGAAAAGCCTTACCACGCCAGAGTGCCACGCTTTGGGTGTCTTTCCCTCAATGATGATGGAGTTGAAAAGCCTCTGAAGGGCTTTCAGGACAGGTCGTCCACCTGCTTTCAGAAGCTCCGCTGTGACTCCATCATCACCCGGTGCCTTACCGTTTTTAAGCTGTTTGAGAGCTATGCTAATCTCGTATAGGCTGACGTCCGGGATATCTTCGGTGTAGTGCCGGGTTAATTTGGCTCTGAGCTCAACGGCCTGAATGACAGGTGTGCGTGATGTCGCGTAAAGGTGTCCATAAAAGTGTTCGATCTCGGCCAAAAGCTCTGGGCGTGACGTGACGATTCTGCCATCCTCTGTTTTCAGCTTGGTCAACAAGCTCTCTCCAATAGCCAGATCTCTAGCGAAGACTTTGGAGCCTTTGTTTCGCTCTATAGCCTCTTTAATACGTTCCGTATTAAATCGGCGTATGTCCCGGGTCAGGCACTTGGAGATGCGCTTGCCGAGCTGCCGTCGTTGACGCGCTTCATCAGAGGTTTGCAGAACCATTTTCCGCCTTTCCTCCATTAGCTTTAGAGTTGGCTCCGAGATTTTACTGGCTTTTTTCGTACGGCTGGGTCTGAAGACCTTTGCACCCGCCGTAAGGACAGCTTCTACGAGCCTGTCATTATATTTGCCCACATCTGAGCAGCTCTCTACGCAATCGAAGCGATTTTCCAGTTCAAGTTGAAAGCTTTCGGGGTTTTCAATTTGGATGGCTAGAGCACACACACAGATGGTAGGGCACACTAGCGACGCCAATCGATATTAATTCTTAGCTACCTAAAAAAAATTGTTCACGCTAAAGGTGGCCGCTTTTGGCGGTACTCAATTTTTTGCGTACAAAAACGGACCCTACATTTGTGCATGGTTATTTAATAAATAGTATAGGTGTTTGCCGAGAGGTTGTAACCCCGAAATTGTTTAAAATAGATCCGGTTTAGTAGCTAAAAATTAAAATCGATTGGCGTCGTTAGTGTGCCTTACCCGTCACTTTAATGGTAGAAATACGCACACAAATTTAGAATAATTAAGTGGAGCATGCTCGGAATCGAACCATAGTCACCATCGTTCAGCATCCACTATTTGTTATTAAACATTGATTTTCACAACCCTGACGCCCTGTTGGTCTACTGGTTTAAGTACCGGGCTATGATCCCAGTCTCTTTGAGTTTTTCGAACATAGCTCGGGTTTGTGATCACCAATCCACATTAGGCAAGCGTGGTGATTACGCCTAATCCCATCATAGTAGCGATGACTTGATTCCTATAATGGAGGCCTTTGTCCTGCAGTGGGACAGTTTATAGGCTGATAGTTTATACTGTGATTTTGTTCATTCAGGGCAATCAGACGCCTCAGATTCCCACTGACACGGACAACCTGCCGCCCCCGCCGGCCTTCCTGCTGCAGCCAGATAACGAAACTAACTCTACAGGTAAGAATAATAATATTTGTACACTTTTGTGTCATATCATAATATATGTGTAAACAATGCTGTTTCATTTGATACCCCACACGGTACTCTTAAGACAAAAATGTTTAGTTCTTTAAATTTAAGTCTCCTAGAGGGCACTCAGCAAGTTCAATTCGTATAAAATGTGGATCTATGTATTGCACTGTCAGAAACACATCAACCTACATAAATCTTAAAATTATTATTAAATGAATAAATTTTTGCTTATTTATATTTTATCATATAAAAGTACCCGCACTCACGCAGCTTAACACAGTGGAGACACAGCTTCACGCTGTAGTAAACCATAGTAGCAACTGATTAAAGTAATCAGTCGGAGCAATCAAATCTTACAATCAAGTTGAAATGGGGAAAATATATTTTTCATTATCGGGTAACACTGAGTATTTTTTTTAGCTTATAAAACAGAACATACAACGAAATATTGAAGGCTTACCTGTGAAAAGTGATGTTATTACACTTCTTATGCTTTTCCGAATCATTATGTATAGGTACTAAATTTTTACGCACAAATCGTTATAGTAAATTAATTTTCGCGAGATGCGTTTGACAGGGATTGACATTGACGACTACGGAGCGGTCCGGGCTTTTGGAGCCGTACGGCTCCATTTCAGTTGCTTCAAATTGTGGGCGTAGACTAGGTTTCTAGTCTTGTTATAATTCTATGGTTTTAACACAACTCCCACAATATGGGTATCATATAAACGGGCTTGAGTAGCAGAATTTGAGTGGCCTATTCTACTCTGCCGTGTGGTCCCCGGCAGAGTAGAATAGGCCACCCTCACTCTTACCGAGGTGTCGTAAAAGGCGACTAAGGTAAAGCTGCTGGCAAGATCATCAGCACCCAGAGAAGGAAAACTCTGCATTTATATCAAAACCCTCGCCAACCCGTCTGCCAAGCGTGGTGAGTATGGCAATTACCCCTCATGTGATTGAGGGAGGCCCGTGCCCCTGCAGTGGGGACTTAAATGGGCTGATGATGATGATGATGATGAGTAGCAGAATATATTTATAGTGACAAATTTCAAATCCAAAATGGCCGCCGTCGAGGGTTTTTAAAATTTTCCATCAAATTTTGATTAAGTTTGTTAGTTGAGTTGTTGTAAAGGCGTCTCTCCCTCCCAGGACACACTGCGCACAGCGGCGTCACCGTAGCGGAGACGGTGAAACAGCTCACGGAGCTGAAGCACACGCCGGCGTCGCCCGGGCTCGCGCGCCGCCCTCTGCCGGCGCTCAGCAGCTTCCAGCAGGTAATCACCCTTCGGGAGGCAGTATCGGCACAGTAGATATATACGCAAGCAGCATGGACACTACGAACAAACGCTCGATTACGCACGCACACAGACGCACACTTTACACGGACAGTGGTAGATATATACGCAAGCAGTATGGTTGAGTGGAGACCGCGACTCGGTAAGCGTAGTGTAGGACGCCCTGCGACAAGATGGGATGATGACATTCGAAGGCTGGCTGGTGTGGGCTGGATGAGAGTGGCCGAAAATCGGGAGCAGTGGCGTGCATTAGGGGAGACCTATGTCCAGCAGTGGACGAGTGTGGGTTGCTGATGATGATGATGATGATGAGTGTGGACACTACGAACAAACGCTCGATTACTCACGCACACAGACGCACACTTTACACGGATTCTAAGGTCCCATCGAAGAGAGCCATCCGCGCCATTTATGGCCTTAGATCGCGCGACTCCCTTAGAGATTTGTTTAAAGAAATCGACATACTTACCGTGGCTTCTCAATACATCCTTGATTGCCTTATGTACGTACATAAGAATCTCCATCTGTTCTCGAAGAAGTCCGACTATCACAGCCTTAACACCAGAAATAAGCACAGACTGGCCGTTCCAAATATCAGGCTCCATAAGGTTGGTAGTTCATTTATAGGATTGAGCATAAAAATGTTTAATAAGTTACCTCAGATTATTATTGACTTGCCCACACATAAGTTTAAATTGTATATAAAAAACTGTTTAATGAAGAAAGGCTATTATAAAATAGACGATTTTTTGAATGACAATAATTTAGGGACATATTAGTAACACAAAAATTGTACTATATTTTAAGTTAATGGTGACATTTTGTCAAACATTTCTTTTTTAAAAGATTAACTGCTGAGTTTCTTGCTGGTGTTTTCTTGGCAGAAAACTACATTCCGAACCAGTGGTAAACATGTTGACATTCATAAGTGTTCTGTATGGACCTAAATTGAATAAACAATTTTCATTTCATTTCATTTCAGTAAAATCGTAGAAACTAAATTCAGGGTTGTCGGTTTAACTCGAGTGCCGCTTCATTTATTTTGGTAGAGAAAACAAGTAGATACATTATTATGTAATGTTATCAAAAACTGGTATTGGATTTTAAAGTGATATAACGAAACGTTATGAAAAGTATGTCTAATTTTATGTATCTTTGCGCAGCTTTTTGCAACTTTAGGTATTTGTGTACTCAATACTCAATATCTTTATTGCATCTATAGGTTACATAATTAGTTGGTTCATAATAAATGTAGGTATCACTATAGACCCTACCTGTGGTGTACTTTTGTATACGAATATTATATGCTTGTATTATGCTTATTTATTAAGAAATATCATTAGTTCTCAGCCGTGTGGTCCCCGGCAGAGTAGAATAGGCCACCCTCACTCTTACCGAGGTGTCGTAAAAGGCGACTAAGGTAAAGCTGCTGGCATGATCATCAGCACCCAGAGAAGGAAAACTCTGCATTTATATCAAAACCCTCGCCAACCCGTCTGCCAAGCGTGGTGAGTATGGCAATTACCCCTCATTTGATTGAGGGAGGCCCGTGCCCCAGCAGTGGGGACTTAAATGGGCTGATGATGATCATTAGTTCTAATTTAACACGTACCAGATTGTCCAAGTTGCACCTAGGACCCCGCGATCACGGCCCGGTACTCAAACCAGTAGTTCCAAGAGTTAAGAATAATATTTTACAAAAATAAGAGGACAACCCTATACGGTAGGTAACTTTCTGTCCAAAATGGCGGAGTGTCGATACTGCTTTAGCGTATTCATCTACTGTGTGTGCCCTCCGCCTGGGGAGGGACACGAAGTGAGGTTCTTTAAACCGTTCTCTTGTCCCCTCCCCACTCTGGCGATGAGGGAGCGTCGCTGGGGTTTAGTCGGTATGCCTCTGGCTGGCTTCTCGTTAGGAGAAGCTTCCGCCAGAGGGGAGCCTGACATAACCCGCCTGCCCACTGGCAGGAGGGTATGCATAAGGAGGCATTCCTCAGCGTCAAAAAAAGGTAGTCACCTTTTGAGGGGGTACATTAGCGGATGAATGCAATATTTTTTATTTTTATTCTATTTATTTAGATCATCAACAATTGTTACATCTTAAAAATACTAATACATATTACCTAGTACATGAAGTACAATCTCTTAAAGGTAACCATCACTTTCACAATAAATACATACTTTTTTTAAAATTAATTTACTCTAATTGTAATCTTATTTCACGTTTAAACCTAGGTAGTGATAAAAAGTGTATATCAATATCTGCAAATTTATAAACATATTCATTATACAAACGGGACAACCTTACTAAGGGGGAGTTGAGACCCACAACTGTTCTTCGAAATGGAAGCGTGAATGTATGGGGGGAGATAGTTTAAAAGTAAGAATCTTAAAATTGAAAAAAGTGAATTTTGAATTTCAAATGACGATTTACTACCAAATACAAAAAGAAATATTCAATTGGATTTATATGAAACGTGCATAGTTACGTCCTTCGAAATGTCAAAAAGGACTTCATAATTGGAACAGAGTATAGTCTGTTCATATTAGTGTTGAACACGTACCGCATACTCAATTACTTCCGTCTCCAACAGGCCAAATCTAATTTCTCCTCCAACACGAGCCTAAACAGCACCGGCAACCTGAACCCGATATACGGGCAGACGGGCCACAGGATAATGGCCTACGTCGAGAACTCCATCTACGTCAGGAAGAACAGCCTCAACAGCTCCAGCTCGGATCTGTACAGAGACGGCAATGCAGGTTTGTAACTTATTTTATCAACATGGCAGATTCAACATTTGCGTTATACAAACACTGCTAAGTACGAGCCTATGATTACCAATGAGCAGTTTTCCAGTAGGTATTTTCGGGTGGTTTCTAAAAGCAATACCAGATGACGCTACTCTCACTATCAATTAAAAGTTCCTTTTTTGTCTGTGATAGATAGGAAATATTTGATAAACCAACCATCAGCATTACATGTACGGTCCTGCCATATTTAAATTTATTTTACCCAAAAGAAAATAGAGATAAAAAGTTAACAAGTAAAATACATATTTTAATTGTTTATGCAAAGTTTCGTTTTGAATCACTCTCTGTCATTTAAAATGTACATAGCACTAAAAATACATATTAACTGCGAAGTATTATGATAGTTAATGTAAAAAACCTAAAACAATTTTCCCATAAATTAGGGTCCACATGAAATATCATACCACACCTAACATTTACAGGGACTGATTGCGCCATCTAGCGAATCACTGGGAAATTTATAAATACCTACTGGGAAACTGCTCATTACACTACTATTTGTTTAGATTATATTAAAAGTTTTTTTTATGGCTTTGCGTCTTTGTATATGTAGTGTATAGGTATATCTAGTCCTTTATCTTATTTTATACAAACATAACATATTTATTTATTAGTATATAATATTGTGTTTATTTATTTATTAGTATTATAAATATTTACGCCGTGTGGTCCCCGGCAGAGTAGAATAGGCCACCCTCACTTCTTACCGAGGTGTCGTAAAAGGCGACTAAGGTAAAGCTGCTGGCATGATCATCAGCACCCAGAGAAGGAAAACTCTGCATTTATATCAAAACCCTCGCCAACCCGTCTGCCAAGCGTGGTGAGTATGGCATTTACCCCTCAGGTGATTGAGGGAGGCCCGTGCCCTAGCAGTGGGGACTTAAATGGGCTGATCATGATGATTATTATAAATATTTTAATATAATATATATACAGTCCACTTTTATTTCCCTTTTCAATATTGCACCACCTACCCCTCCTCTACATGTCCTTTGCCTGAAGGTTGTCTGGTAAAAATCTTCCAGCGATAAGACCGCCGAAATCCTACAACTAAGTTTGTGTAATGCCTAGTTTTTTTTTAAGTTGTGTTTTTTGTGCATTAAAGTAAATCTATCTATCAAAAAAAAATTGGTTTTCGCTCTTATGTCGTCATAGATAAGGTTCAGAATCTGGTGGAATAGTTTTTCCTTCTGTCCAGTTATTTATTTATTTATTTAAACAGGTACACTGATAGGAATTATAACTTTTTTTATTGGTTTTCGCTCTTATGTCGTCATTAGATAAGGTTCAGAATCTGGTGGAATAGTTTTTCCTTCTGTCCAGTTATTTATTTATTTATTTAAACAGGTACACTGATAGGAATTATAACTTTTTTTATTGGTTTTCGCTCTTATGCCGTCATTGATAAGGTTCAGAATCTGGTGCAACAGTTTTTCCTTCTGTCCAGTTAATTATTTATTTATTTAAATAGGTACACTGATAGGAATTATAACTTTTTTATTGTTTTTCGCTCTTATGACGTCATTGATAAGGTTCAGAATCTGGTGGAATCGTTTTTCCTTCTGTTCAGTTATTTATTTATTAATTTAAATAGGTATACCTGATAGGAATTGTAGCTCTAGTTATACTTTGTATACTTAAGAGCGTTAGGGACATGCCTATAGATATGAATGTCATTATAATAATAGCTATAGCTAATTTGTAGCTTGGAGGTTTAATCAACTTGTGGTTTCCATATCCGTTAAATAATTAGTTTAATGTCGTAATGCATTACATACAGTCATTATATAAATATTTAACCTTTGATTTTTATTGTATTGGTATAAATTATAGTATTTTATTAATACTACCCATAAAATAGCAATGATGCCAATTTTTTTTTATTTGTAATCCTAATTACTCTTAGAATTTTTGGTGAAATAAATATTCGGCTTAATATTCTCTGGGATATTAATATTTGAGAATTATTTTGCATTCTTAGATACTCCAAGATATGACAATTATTGTATATCTTGGAGATTTTTTTAAAATCAGCAAAGTGGTGACGTCACGCTTTCATTCGTTCTTGTAGTTTGTATTTGTATATTGTATAAAATGATTCTATCACAGTTGCAACACTGGTGTTTATCCTTATCCGTTATAACGTGGGTCACCCTAATTTATTATATTTTTTAAGATAGATGTATTGTAATAACGTAGAATATCGTCAAATACAGTGTATTTGTTCTAGCTGGTTCTCCCCACGGGTCGAGTCCTTCGACGCCGAGCTACGGGGAGAATAACTCTTTCTCCAGTTTTGGTCCAAGAGTCACCAACGACTCGCACTATGGACAAACAGGTGAGCAGTGTCACAGTCCCCATTTGGATATAGACCTCTCTTATTGAGCTTTTACTCAGAATATTTTATTGGTAAAGATGAGGTAGACACAAAAACTTCATAACTAAGAATTTGTAAATTTATTTTATCCGACTTAAGAAAGATCACCGGATTAGCAAGCTTAAGTGGCAGTGGGCTGGCCATATTAGCCACAGAACCGACAACCGATGGGGTAAACGAGTTCTAGAGTGGAGACCGCGTCTTGGCAAACGTAATGTGGGGCGCCCTCTGGCTAGGTGGGGGGATGATCTGCGCAGGATGGCTGGCAAGAGCTGGATGCGAGAAGGCATGGATAGATCACTGTGGCGATCAATTGGAGTGGCCTACGTCCAGCAGTGGACTGCGATAGGCTGATGATGATGATGACTTTAGAAAAGAAGGTTCTCAATTTAGTTTCCTTTCTTGACCTTTAGTTTTGTCTCTGATGTAAATATCAGTAGAGATTGACAGTAGTAGTAAAGAGTGACGCCCCTTAGTCTAGTGGTTTAAGTACCGGGCCGTGATTCGGGGTCCTGGGTTCGATTCCCAGGTCGAGCAAAAATCATGTTTCGAATTTTTCGAACATAGCTCGGGTTTGTGATCACCAATCCGCATTTGGCAAGCGTGGTGATTAAGCCTAATCCCATATAAGTAGTGACGATTTGATTTCTATGATGGAGGCCTTTGCCCTGCAGTGGGACAGTAGGTATATAGGTTGATACTTTACTTTTACTCTCTACTAGAGAGAAAGAGAGAAAACTTGACAGTTTTTTAGATTTTTGCGTTGCATTATAACTATAATGTATCAATACGGGGATTAATACAATATTTATTATGTGAAACAACATTGTGTACTCACATATTTGGCTCGACGTTTCGGCTTCGTTACAGCAGCCGTGGTCACCAGCGGATTCCGCTCGTGACCACGGCTGCTATTGATACATTATAGAGAGTGAGGAAGATAGAGAAAAAGAGAGACTGAGAGAGATATGTGAAGATAGAGAGAGTTCGAGTATAATATGGTCCAACGCAGACAACATTAATAAATAGCAAGTAGAAAGTGACATTCTGACGACAGACGTGTAGTTTATTTGTGTTTCTATGAATACAGCGGGGCTTTTCACAATACAATATTCACAATATTTCACAACGTCACATACATTGATCTGACTCCGAGATAGGTAGCTCAAGCACCTGTGTTACGGATATCAGAATCAACAGTGGGATTACAAATATATACATATAATACTTTTCTTTTGTAAATACATACCTACTTATAATACATAGCAAACACCCAGACCAATACAAACAAACATGTTCATGCACACAAATGTTTGTACTGTGCGGGGATCGAACCCGCAACCCTTGTATCAGAGGTAGCGTTCACTACCACTGTTCCAATCGGGTCGTCGTCGTTTTCCTCCTCAGGTTTCAAGCTACAGCAAGAGAAGAAATACCAAAGCAATACGATATACGCCACGCCCTCGCAGCTCGCTGGGCCGCTACCTCGCCACGCCCCCCTCAGCCCTCTCGCCATGAGGAAGAACATAGCGGCGCGCGCCCACAGCGCCGACAGGCATCAGCAAGAGCGTGAGTCTCTCATTAACACGGTGGAAAACATTCGACTCTGAAACTTACCGATACTTTGCTTTTGTGAATACCATCAGGTGATCCGTCTGGTCATCACGGTCAATTTAAATACCATGTGAGAGGTGAGGTGAGAGGCCTATGTCCAGCAGTGGACTGCGATAGGCTGATCATCAGATGATGACTTTAGAAAAGAAGGTTCTCAATTTAGTTTCCTTTCTTGACCTTTAGTTCTCTGTCTCTGATGTAAATATCAGTAGAGATTGACAGTAGTAGTAAAGAGTGACGCCCTGTTGGTCTAGTGGTTTAAGTACCGGGCCGTGATCTCGGGGTCCTGGGTTCGATTCCCAGGTCGAGCAAAAATCATGTTTCGAATTTTTCGAACATACCTCGGGTTTGTGATCACCAATCCGAATTTGGCAAGCGTGGTGATTAAGCCTAATCCATCATGCGTCCTTCCGGTCATGACTTACGGTGCCGAGACGTGGACACTCACGGCTGGACTAGTCCACCGGTTCAAAGTCGCTCAAAGAGCTATGGAAAGGGCTATGCTCGGAGTATCTCTGAAGGACCGCATCAGAAATGATGTCCGACAGAGAACCAGAGTCACCGACATAGCCCACCGAATTAGCAAACTGAAGTGGCAGTGGGCTGGTCATATTGGCCGCAGAACTGACAGCCGTTGGAGCCGTAAAGTCCTTGAGTGGAGACCGCGACTCGGTAAGCGTAGTGTAGGACGCCCTGCGACAAGATGGGATGATGACATTCGAAGGCTGGCTGGTGTGGGCTGGATGAGAGTGGCCGAAAATCGGGAGCAGTGGCGTGCATTAGGGGAGACCTATGTCCAGCAGTGGACGAGTGTGGGTTGCTGATGATGATGATGATGATCCGTCTGCTCGTCTGCCACCTATCAATCTTACACTTCATAAAATTGGAAACTCATTTGTAGGATTGAGCATTAGAATGTTTAATAAGTTACCTCAAAATATATTGATTTACCGGTACATAAGTTTAAGTTGCATGTAAGAAACTGCCTAATGCAGAAAGGCTACTATAAAGTAGATGATTATTTGAATGATAAGGATTCCTGGACATGTTGATCTCCTCGCCTGTCCACTAATGTATAATTTCATTTGATAATTTTACTTTGACGATTTATCTAAACGATACTGATTATAAGCATTGTATATCATACTGTCACTGTAATCATAATTTGTATATGAATGCAAATTGTAATTAGCATATTATTTGAAAAAGAGTAACTACTGAGTTTCTTGCTGATTCTTCTCACTAGAAATTGACATACCGAATCAGCGGTAGATTACATAATATTTGACATTCATAAATGTTCTGTATGGACTTAAATTTAATAGAGTTTTTTTTTATTTATTTATTTATTAGGTAGGTACACAAAACAGAATTACTACGAAGAAATAGTCTTACAAAACATGAAAGGCGGGTACAATGGTAAGCTGTAACTCCACAAGTATGTGTACACAGCAGCGTGGTAAGCTAACATCGATTTAAATGTGAAAAACTAACGATGCTGTCGTATAATATGATAAAACGTACAATCTAAATAATGATACCAATACTATAAATGAATAACAATACCATTGCAGAAAATATAAAAAAATAATAATATAATAATATAGTATAATATTGTATAATTAATAAAAAACATGGACGGCGTCGTATCGTACTAAAGCTCTTCCCATCCCGTTCCAACCTGTAGTGTTAAAAAGGGCTGGGATGAGTCCTGTTCCGGATCTATTCCTAGATCGCGTTCTTTAACAAGGGTCGGAGTGTTTGTTATCTATTCGATTGATCTCCTCCATTTATAGATTGATGAATTGTATTGTTGAATTTATTTATCTCATAAAAAATACAAACCTTTAATACATAGAAAACACCCAGACCAATAGACAAAACAAACAGACATATTTATGCACAAAAATGTTTGTACTGTGCTTGGATCGGACCCGCAACCTCTGCATCAGACGCAGCGTTAACTACCACTCAAAAAATGGAAAATTCAAAAGTACTTTATTTGCATAGACGTGTATACAGCTCTTACAAATCGTCATACATGAAAAATATAAAATATAACTATGTGTATTATACATGTGATTAAACATATACTTAGAAATGAATAAATGTAATGTGATTCTACCACCGGAATCAGAAAGTTGATTCTGACGAGAAGATCCGGCAAGAAACTCGCCAGTTACTCTTTTTAATGCCAATTTTTTATGAGTACAATATCATAGGTGTAGGTGAACAGTTTATCATTTCCACAAATTCTTGTCATTTAAGTAATCATCAACTGTATAGGCTTTTGCCATTAAATAATTTTTAACCCCCGACGCAAAAACGACGAGGTGTTATAAGTTTGACACACACACACTGTGTGTATGTGTATGTATGTATGTGTGTCTGTGTGTCTGTTTATGGCATCGTAGCTTCCGAACAAATGAACCGATTTTGATTTTGTTTTTTTTTG
>CM032485.1:15139374-15156144 GCA_019059595.1 Marasmia exigua
CTTACCATGGGCTCGCAGAGATGATACTTATCGCGGTCTCTCAATCAACACTGATTAGGGAGTCTGTTTGGCGCGTGATCTTCCCACGGGCTCGCATAGAGATCCTTACCACGGTCTCTACACCAAACCAGCTAGGCAGTGTTTTGTTGCGTGATTCTTACCACGGCTCGCATAAGAGATACTTACCACGGGTCTCTCAATCAACACTGAGTTAGGAGTCTGTTTGGCGCGTTTTAAGGGTTACTTACCATTAGCTCTCTTAATCCGAACAGCTGTAGTGTATTATTGAGACACTCTCCAACCGCA
Source organism: Marasmia exigua (assembly GCA_019059595.1). NCBI lineage: Eukaryota > Metazoa > Arthropoda > Insecta > Lepidoptera > Crambidae > Marasmia > Marasmia exigua. Next base: position 15,139,681 of record CM032485.1, read on the forward strand.
AGTGAGCGTAGCGAACGAACGGTCAGCAAAGCTGACCAAGCGGGGGAGAGTTCTCAATAATACACTACTAATATACTGGATGTAAAAATACCCTTAACGAAACCGGCGTCTACGCACTCAGACCATTAAAACAAGTCTTAGAACAATAAAATATTGATGGGAAACGAAGTTGATTTTTGGTCAATTTTAATCCTATAAACAGACAACGCAATGAACAGCGTACACTGGACCGCACCGCACACGCGCCCGCGCCTCAGTCGCCGAGGCGCGTCCCCTGCACACATACATTTCATACATTTCCTGATAACGAATCTGTTATCATTTCAATATCTGTATCACTGAGTCTAGCATGCCGCGAGTGTTTTGTTAATATACTGGCCGAAGAGAGAAAAAATATTCTGTGTCGATTTTTATGGTCAAAATTGTAGATTTTTTAACATGGCTCTACCCGAAGATAATCTGCCAATGTCAAGTAACTTATTGAGAATAAGTAGGTAGTCAACTGTCAAAGTCAGTCAAAGTCACAGTCAGTAAATAAAACGCCGGACTTTTACGTTTTATCGACCAACGGATTCAGCGGATATCACTCTAAAAGCAATCGCGGGTTTTGAGACTATTAGGTCCAAGCAAGTTGTCACTAGACAACTCTCTCGACACACAATAGCAGTGTTGGAAACGATACAATTCAACGATTCTTATTATTAGGATCACTTTTCGGCACTTCACTGCAGAAATAAACACTAAATTTGTTCACTAACAATCACTGACAATAATTTAAATCCTTTGAATTGCATCAGCCCATGTGGCTTGTTTTAGCCCTACCCGCCGAATCAAATTGTTATTACAAATCCTCGACTAACCATAGACCACTTAGTACCGCAGGATAGTGTCAAATTGATCGAATCATTCAATCATTCGTTCAGTGACATTTCATGTTAGATAGCCTTGTTTTGTTTTTGAAGTAAAAATATTTTAGAATTATTTTTAAGTAACGTAAAATTAGATTATTGACGTAATTAATAACTTCAAATAATATGCATAGGCGGCTTTTAGGGGAGGCCTTTGCCCAGCAGTGGGACGACGCAGGCCAATAATAAAAAAAAATAAGCATAGGATTTTTTTTTGAGATTAAATCACAAAATAATAAATTGACTACTTTCTCACTAATAAATTTAGCGTAAAACGGAATGAACTCTCACAGGGATAAGTTCACCAGCCCACGCGGCTTGTTTTAGCTCTACCCGCCGAATCCCGACTTTTCTAAAATTTAGACATTTAGTGATATGACACACGACGTTTATGTATATATTTTAAAAATTATGACGCTTTTTCTTCGTAGTAAAAAAGAGTTTGGATTGTGGAAATGGAAACTCAAATTATGACTGGTTTATATAATCAAATACATAATTTCTAGTGCAGTGATATTAAAGGTTATACTTCATCGTATTCGTAGTCATGGCTGAGATCTTGGAAGACTTAGGCACAATGCTTGACGATCTCAGTAGAGTCTCCCAACAAGTGGGTCTGAAAATGAACATGGACAAGACGAAAATTATGTTGAATTCCCATGTCGTACCCACTCTTGTAAAGGTTGGAAGCTCTACACTGGAAGTTGTGGACGAGTACATCTACATCGAACAAAAAGTCCAGCTTGGTAAGTCCAACTTCCAGAATGAGGTCCACCGACGAATCCAACTCGGCTGGGCAGCGTTCGGGAAGCTACGCAGCATATTTTCGGCCCATCTACCGCAGTGTCTCAAGTCGAAAGTCTTCAATGCGTGTGTATTGCCAGTGATGACATACGGGACCGAAACATGGCCGCTTACAATGTGCCGATTAAGGAGGCTCAAAGTCACCCCGAGAGCCATGGAGAGGGCTATGCTCGGAGTCTCCCTGCGTGATCGTATCAGAAATGATGATATCCGCAGGAGAACTAAGGTCACAGACATAGCCCAAAGGATTGCATGCCTCAAGGGGCAATGGGCAGGGCACATAGCGATGAGAACAGACGGCCGGTGGGGCGGAAAGATCCTCGAGTGGAGGCCACGTACAGGAAGTCGCAGCCGTGGCAGGCCCCCCACAAGGTGGACCGACGATCTGGTGAAGATCGCGGGAATCCATTGGACGCGGGTGGTACAGGACCGATCTGTGTGGAGAACATTGGGGGAGGCCTACGTCCAACAGTGATAATGATAATGATGATGATGACTTATATAGATCTTTGACCCGTAATTACGCATTTTTAAGTTGGTACTAAGTGAAACATACAGGAAAATTAATAAAATGTGAAAAAATGCAGGAATGTGAAAAGGCACAGTGGATCATGATTCAATTTAGTCAACTGTACATGATATTATGAAAAAAATGTTGTTTCAAAAGGAAGAAATACTAGTTAGTATAATCTCTGAGATTATAAAATTTATTTCATATTATTACTCCAGGCTTGCCTACTATAAATATCCAAAAATTGCCTGTTATGAAAATCTGGGGAGCTTAAGCTTTCGGCTGTTTGAGCAAACATATATTTACTACCATTTAGGGATCTGTGGTATAATGTAGCGTATATTTTATGACTAGTTTTAAACATTTTTACACTGTCAAATATTAGGTTATTACAACATCTCATAAAAATAAGATTCTCCAACCGATTACGGCTACGACGGCCAATCCTAAGTGTGCAAACACAAGTTCACTCTGTATTCCCTTACCCTCATATTCTTAAGGGACACCAGCGTGACACGACCGGAGAGGGATTGGGCGCAGGACCAACGGCTTAACGTGCTTTCCGAGGCTCGGGGGTACAAGACTGCCAACTTCCAGACTCCGGGCTGACACTAAGAATTTCTTACCACAAATTGACTCGTAGATAGGCCCGACCCGAGGATCGAATCCGGGACCTTTTGCGCAGCCGCCGCTTTAGAGTGCGACCCACTAACCAATACGCCACCGAAGCAAACAATACAAGCATACCTACATCACAGATTACAAATGTTAGTCAAGACAGACAACATGTATGGCATATAGAAACATTAATTAATTCGTAGACTGTATTGTATCAGAAATTCTCGGTAGGGCATGACATAGAAATGCTACGTAATACATACAGTGAAACTTAATTTAAAACCTGTCTATTTGGAAAACTGGATGAATGAAAGACCCCTAAATGTTACAAAACCTTGCTCCCTTGAGATCCCAATTAACCACTGTTCCACCGAATTGGAACTATTAAAAACTCCCCTTCAAAAACTCACCTTAGGTTCTATGTTCGACTATTCGTCTTTTTTATTACCTATCTTCAGTAACTTTGCAATGGTTTGTAACTCTTAATATTAATAATTCAGATTACAGGATCACTTTGTTATCATTTTTCACATTTTTTTAATACATTATAAACCGTTACGTTCCATGCGATGTGCGAGAGTGAGATAGACGACGTATGGCCGACGACTGTGAAAGGCGTAAAGACGTAGGGCGATTATAATTATAGAAGCCTTATTCCCGAAACCTGGGGTGTATTATTTATTCTATCCCACAATTTTGGGGCTCATCCGGGATGGATAGAAAATAAACATCGTAGGAGACGGAATAAACGGAAGATATTACGACGAACGACGAATAAAAAATGACGATCGGGGAAATCAAGACGAAATAAAGACGAAAAAGAATTTGTAAGTTATGAAGACGTGAAGAAGATGGGTGACGAAGAAAAAAGGCGACGGATTGAACATGCGAACTTCCACGTTAACCAAATGCGTTTTAGTGGAAACGGAGAAGAGCGCAATGCCGGTGGCGATTGGCTCAGAAGACTGGAAAGATGTTCCTGTGATGAAAGATGGAGTGACCAGTTAACGTTGCGGATAGCCTTGAGTTCCTTGGCTGGAGATGCTGCAATGTTTCGTGATTTACGTTACCAGGACTATGAGGAGTTTAAGGAGGAGTTTTTATACATTTTTGGTCCGGAGAGTGAAGCTGACGTCAAAGAGGACGCAAGATGTGAATTTTATGACGACGAAAACGATGACAGTGAGTACGATGAGGAAGATGAAGAATGCATGGAGTACGAAGAAAATGAGTGTGATGACGAAAGTAACTGTAGTCAGAAAGCGGAAGAAAACCTATGGGATAGAGATGAGCAGCGTGAAACCAGCAGAAGTACAGACCTGGAGGTGAAAGAGAACGTAGACGTGGAGGATCAGCTAGAAAAACATAAAAAGTTGCATGAAAGAGTGCAGCCACAGCTGCGTTGACATTGTTGACCATGACAATCATGAAGTTGACAATAAGTGTAAATGAAGTTGCATTCTATTTTGGATTCGCCACCACTTCTGTCATCAATTAATTTCAACACTGTTTATCGGACCCGTAACCCTAAACTATTTTCTTTAAGAGTTTATAAAAACAATACTTCTTTCTTCAACCCCATAGTCCGCATGTGTCGCGAATACAACGATCTGAAACATGATATCGATATATTTGCTGCCAATCCAAATGTTTTCAGGAGGAGTCTCAAAACCCTCTTTAATACTTAGTACTGTTAATTTTATAATTATAATAATATGTTGTCTTATTTTATTATTATTATTTTTTAAATTCTCAATTCCAATTTTAATAATAATAACATTGTAGCTAATTTTTTTTATTATTATTATCTTGATTTTAATGTAATGCTCAATGTATTTTCAATGGTCACCAATTATATTTTTTTGTGTATTATCTTTGTTTTGTGATGCACCAATTGTTTTAAATTTGATAAAAAAATACTAATTTTAAACACGCTAGGAACACTTTTATTGGATTACGATCTAGACTTAAGTTAATTTAATAAACAATACTAAGATATTATCTGTAATGATTGTAAACTGTCTGTGTTCTTTAATAAAGAAATAGAAATAGAAATAAGCTGTTATTGGCGTCAACTAAGGAGGAATTGCCAGAGACAATGGCAATGGAAAACCTGAAGGGCTGTCAAGGAAATCAGCCACACGCCAAAACAGAATCTGTTTATGGTTTACAAGACGAAGTCTCTGACAAAAATTGACGGCTGTCAAAGATGTAATGTTTGACATTAAAATTATATTTAAACATCTTGCGGAAAGTAATTATGGGCGTAAACCCTTCATGGGCGATTCCGACTCGCACTTGGCCGGTTTTTTGAATTCATAATCCACGGAACCTTGTTATCGAATATCCCTCGATCTTCCCATTTCTTCCCTCGTCTGTCGGATCCCTCAGTGTATTCACAACCGGCGCTGTCACGCCGATTCTTCCACACGTGTGGGCGTGAAACGTTTGGGATTGTAAGCGCTAAGTAAAGTATTTTTGTAACGTATTACTTACCCAGAGAGAACCGATAACCTTGGGTACCGATTTCTGTGAACCGATAATCTTGTCAAATATCGTGATTCAGCAACATCTAATCCAATTCTGTCTTAGGGCAACTCCTTTGATATTTTTTTAGGCTGAGGGGCAATTTTTATTATGATCTAAATACTTGATAATATTGTGGAATATTAGGTACAGTCGCGTGCACTAGTAAGTATACAAACTTATTCAAATATGAACCTTATTGTTCCGCCTTAACATTCAAAGTGTTTACATATCATTACAGGCCTCATTCTTATGAATATAGAGCAGTCTGATTAATTTAATTTTGTTGCCTCATTTAGCAGTTCGAAAATGGACGTGTACATTAAAACGATAAAAATAGGGTGTTCAACTTTTTAACCGAATTCAAAAAAGGTGGAGGAGGTTCCCAATTCGACATGTGTTTTTTTTATGTTTGTTCGCCGATTACTTTGCCATTTATGAACCGACTTAGATGATTCTTTTTTAGTTGGAAAGTAGATAGTTCCGGAATGGTACCATGATCAGGATATCAGGATCTGATGTGAAAATATTATTTTACACGTTTTAGTTTGTGGTTTTTGAAGGTGGTTGAGTCAAGCTGGGAGGGGACCTTTTGCGGCCTTTTGCGGCTTAAGCGGCCTCCACTCGAGGACCTATCTGCCCAACGTTTTCACTATCTCTGCACAAATATTAACATTATTTATTTTATAAATATGCTTAGCCTCGCACTGCATCCCGTTTAGCTGCACTCCGCGTCCTCTAGATATTCGACTGATTCATGTTGCCCGCTATATTCAACTTCCCCTACAACAAACAAAGAACAATATCATTTCAAAAGCGAGAAACCCTATTTTCATTTCAATACACAACAAAATATACAAGAAATCTGCATTTTGAACTTACCCCTTCTAGTTCGTCAGTGAATAGCTGGAGATGCTGTAATGAATAATTCAGAGCTTCCTTCAGTTCCTTCAGTCACAGTGTTAATATTGCTAGAGGATCGACAGAAATACGGATTCTTTTTATGTTAATACGAGCAGACAAATCACCTTTCGACGGTTAAGGTGACGGTAAGGATTTTTAGCTACTAAACCGGATCTATTTTAAACAGTTTCGTTCACGTTACAACCTCCTCCCACTTATACTATTTATTAAATAACCATGAACAAATATTGGGTCCAACGCGAAAAATTGATTCACGCCAAAAGCGGCCACTTTTGGCGTGAATAAATTTTTCGCGTACAAAAACGGACCCAACATGGGTTCAAAAGGGCGCACGGTGGCACCACGACCCTTCCTGGATAGTGCCCACGTACTCGGTGAAATACTAAGTCAAGTCGACGGTGGTCTTCTTATTTTTTTTTTTTTAGCACCTTGTCCAAGCCAGCCTATTCAGGTTCAAAGTGAAGCTGTACCGTAACGAACGAGAATATACTTGTTGCATCCAAACAAAGGAGACACACAGCGCGTGTGAAAGAGAGGGAAACTCCGAATCGGTCGTAACGTGTGCCTTAAATTAGGCCCTCATAAGCGTGGTTCACGATCAAAATTATATTGTGTTTTTATTCTAGAGGCGAGAAAAGAACAAACGTCAGGTCAGGAAAGTTATCAACGCCGCCCATGAACATCCGCAAAATCAGAAAGATCGCTAATGTATTGCCGGCCTTTTAAAAAAGAGTACGCTCTTCTCTTGAAGATCCTTAAGTCGTAGAGGTCGGGAAATACTCACGCAGCCAAACCGTTCCACAGAACGTAAGTAGAGAGTTCCGCGAGAAACTTACCGTATTAGACAGCCATCCATCGAGGTGATGGGGATGGAATGACAATCGCTGGCGCCGGCTATAGTACAGGTTCGATGTAAAAGTTCAGCTGCAGAAAGTAGATAAAACAGTTTCTCAGAACACTCCCCATGATAGATGCGGTATAGAATGCTGAGGGAAGCTATATCCCGCCGCAGTGCTAGCTGTCTTTTAATCTGTAAAAAAAAACCACTTTCACTAGGTCGTTCGGCGTTCACAAGATCCCTAAGCGTCTTTCAAAACATTTTGCCCTATACCTTCATCAAGTGTCCTTTATCCAAAGGTTGCCTGGAAGAGATCGCTCATAGTGATAAGGCCGCCTTCGTTGTACACATCCTGTAATATCTAGTTTTTAGTTTTCATACTTTATTTTGAGTGCAATAAAAGTATATTCATTCATTCATTTTGACTTGCTACAAATTTTTCTACTGTGGTCTGGTTTCTGGACGTCCTGTAGAGTTTTCATAATTCAGCCATCCTGATCTTTGAAGTGGATTCAGAGGGACTGTTGAAGATATGAAGCGTGAAGTTTCGACACGTTGGGGTTCTTATTTATGATCAAAGGGCATTTCTGCGAGATTTCTGGGAAGTAAAATATAAGGGTGTGTTCACAAATCGCGGTATATTTTTTTTAAGTGATTGTTAGCAAACGAGCAGACGCATAACCTGATAGTAAGCAATTGCCGCCGCCCATGGACACCCGTAACTCCAGTCATCATCATCATCATCAGCAACCCACACTCGTCCACTGCTGGACATAGGTCTCCCCTAATGCACGCCACTGCTCCGGATTTTCGGCCACTCTCATCCAGCCCACACCAGCCAGCCTTCGAATGTCATCATCCCATCTTGTCGCAGGGCGCGTCCTACACTAAGCTTACCGAGCCGCGGTCTCCACTCAAGGACTTTACGGCTCCAACGGCTGTCAGTTCTGCGGCTAATATGACCAGCCCACTGCCACTTCAGTTTGCTAATTCGTTGGCTGTGTCGGTGACTCTGGTTCTCTGCAACTCCAGTGCTAGTGCATTATAAGTGCGCTGCTAACTTGTTATCACAAAATCGCACCTTTGACATCACAAAGGTGCGATATTATGATTTGGCTAACGAAGTATTGAACTTGATAAGTATTATGTACTTAATAGATTTGATTAGACTCTTAAGTGCAAAAAACTTATTACGCTATTTCTTAGCGTATAAAAAATGAGAAAGTACATTAATGAATGACTTTTATTAATATCAAATTCCAACCCCAAAAAAGTTCCTGTTTTTGGTCGGGTAAATATCAAGGGAAATTACGATAAAAAGGTTGTTACATTTCGCTTATTCGCTTCTCTGGTGTGACGTCATCGTGACTCGTTTGGCCCACTGGACTGGAAACCTCTCCCGACGAGATTCATGTCATTTTATTTATTTATGGAATTCTTATCGTGGTTTCATGAATGGAAAAATGTGACCCGTTTTTTAATTTAGCCGCGTATATTGAAATTAAAATTTATAAAGGTTGTTCTCTCATATTGGCCATGTAATGAGAGGAGGATCATGTAACCAAAAATTGAAAACTTTGAATACTCAAAGATTAAAAACAACCGTAACACATATTATTCAACTAAAATTGAAAATTCGATTTAATAAAAATTCAATTGAAAATTGAAAACACCCCCAAAGCGGTCATCTTGCATTTGAAATTTGTCACAATATATCCCTTTTATATGATACCCATATTGTAGGTGTTGTGTTAAAACATACTATCCAAGATGGCCGCCTTCACAATGATATATTGTGACGGCGGCCATCTTGGATCGATTTTTAACCAACATAGCTAAGAACACTCCCCCCTTATTCATCTTTCAAACAAAAATAAACAAAATCAAAATCGTTTCATTCATTCAGGAGCTACGATGCCATAGACAGACACACAGACACACACACACACACACACACACACACACACACACACACACACACGTCAAACTTATAACACCCCGTCGTTTTGTGTCGGGGGTTAAAAAGAGTGATGAGTATGAATGCAAGTGAGTGAAACAGAGGACGGCCGAAAAAGAGATGGATGGATTGTGTGAAGAAAGATATGAATGAAAATGGGTGTGAACGATTCTGCGACGAAGACAGGGGCGTATGGGAAGAAAGACGGACGTTACTGCGCCGACAATCAGATGTCTACTAGGAACAGGACAGGAGGTGCATGATGGTTTTTGGCATTCCTCTAAGTAAATGCACCTCATTTTTCACACCTCGTGCAATCTGGAGTAAGCTGTTAGCCGCAGTGTAATATTTGCATTGCGTGGGTTCGGGATCCCATCCCGTCGCCACTGTATATCTGCTACTTGGTGGGAAGTCGAAAGGAAACAGCGTCCAGTCGAATAAACGAGCTCTGACTGTACCGGTCAGAGCTCGTACATTCGATGGGCGCAGCCAGCCGTTCAAAAAATATATATGTACCTTACAACACATTTTTATGCAAGCTTATTCAAATGCCCCTTAATATTGGCCATTTAATCTATCACCAATAAATTATGAAATTTATTACTTGTATAGTTTTCATCACGGGAAATGCAAATATTATTTTCCCATGAAATCCTAAGATAATTTTATTTATCAAAATCAAAATTGAGGTTTTAGTATCTGTATGTCACGTGATTTCAAACGCCGACCGCCATGATGTGACGTCATTATACTAAACATCTTTTTGACATCTTTGTTACTTACCTGCAACGTTCATCGAAATTTTTGACCATTTCTCAATTTTAGTTCAATGCCCTTTGATTTTAGTTATAGTGACGTCATGCGCCGTCACCATCATGGCGGTCGGTGTTTTGGACGCGTATATTTTACGTCAAATTTTGATAATTTTTTTATAACATTTAGCAGGCATATTTTGCAGATATAAAAATAATGCTTGATTATCTGATATATATGAGCATTATAAAAATATTTGAAAAAATAGGAGAATTCCCTATTACAACACATCGCTACGACATGTCCTTTTTTAAACGAGGTTTTAAAGAGTTCTTCTTCTCGTGGTAGGCAACTGCATGACTGTGCTATTTTTGCCGTAGCAGCAAATGCTGAGGTCCGGACCTAATTGACCACACACAACCACACCATATGTACTTGTATCGCCTCTTCTCTTTGTATCTGTGTCGTGTCGTGTTATGCCTATTGTACATATTTACTTTTTCTGTGTTGTGATGGTCTATGAATGTATTTTCTTTCTTCTTTCTTATTTATTTAATTTAATATGTATTTTTGTCTGTGCCCAGGCGTTGTTGATGTCTATGAGCGGCGGTTACCATTTACCATCAGATAGGCCGCATGCTCGTCTGCCTATTCGATCATCATCATCATCATCATCAGCCCATTTCAGTCCCCACTGCTTTTGTTCGAAGTAAATAAAAAATCATTCAGGGCAATTTCTACTCTATGTGGGTAATAAGTAACATATGGGATCCAATGTATTAATTAATAGAAAACTTGAATTAAGTACTTCGTTATTGCAATATTTGTCGAAACTTTTGTCTGATTTAAATTAAAAATTCATTTAGGTCAATTCCAACTATATGTGCGTAATTAAGTAATCTAATATGAGGATTCAATGAGTTCATCCTCATCTCACAGCCATTAAGTCCCCACTGCTGGGGGCCACGGGCCTCCCTCAATCACATGAGGGGTAATTGCCATACTCACCACCGCTGGCAGAAGGGTTGAGAGGGTTTTTTGATTATAAATGCAGTTTTCCTTCTCTGGATTGCTGATGATAATGCAAGCCAGCTTTACCATTAGTCGCCTCCTTTTACGACACCTCGGTAAGAGTGAGGGTGCCTATTCTACTGTCGGGGAAAACAGGGCCACGTCTCGTCTGCATTTTATTAAAAATATATATAAAAAAACCTAGCTCCTCGTGGTGAAGGCATATGGAGCCAATCCATGACAGATTGCTGGCCATGGCAAGGGAAATGAAATATGAGGACGCCGATCAACCAGATGGGCGGCTGACGCATATAACCAGGAGCGGGGGTGTAAAGACCTGGATGAGGCTGGCACAGGACCGTTGCGAGATGGCGAGCACAGGAGGAGGCCTATACCCTGCAGTAGGATCAAAATACAGGCTAATGATGATGAATTGCACAAGACTATTAAAACCAATAAGTGGCTTAGTTAGATAGATAGATATTCTTTATGACACAAATCAAATAGAAGTATGATACAACAAAACATAGTACACTAAGGCGGTATTATCGCTTACTGATTTCTTCCATACAACCTTTGGGTAGAAGAAAGAAATAACGTATTCGTAATGGAGGAAGGCAGTGCAAAGCAGTTTAAACAAATGAAATTGAAAATGGCAGACATATACATACTTATATAATAATAAATATAAATATTAGTCTTAAAAAGGCCATCGCTTGTACCAGCAGATGGTATCCAAAAACGTTTCCCAGCGCTCTCAGATCTAAGCCAATTTAGAAAACCACTGACCGAAGTGATTCTATTCACTTGAACAAACCTGGCGGGAAGCACTTGCGCTATGTGTCGCCGATAGAGTGAGGGTACCGGAAGCCCAATCAGGGTAAAAGGGAGTTGAAAAAAGTTGATAGCGCACTAGTGTCTCCACTCAAATGCTTACCATGGTGATCTGTCTGTTCATCTACCACGTAGGTATCACATAAAAAATGTACGTATCTCAAATTTTCCAGACCAGGAATCAAATAGGAAACTTGCGCGTTTGGGCATACGACACTATAGCCGCAGCGCCAGCGGGGTCGAAGAGTAACCTAACCAAATATAAAAAGTTACACCAAAAAATGCCCAATTTTCAGTCATTCACTTTTGTGTGTGACGCACAGCATCGTACCACACGCTCGGCTCGGCGGAGCGCAAAGATCGCACTTGTATCCAGCGCTTTTTATTTTATTTACCGCTTTAATAAATACAGCTAAGTACGACATTTTTGTGTAAAAAATTGCACACATTTTTGATGTTGAATAACCTTTAGAGGATGCAACGCGAAAAGCTACAAAATATTTTAGTTTTGGCTTTGTATAAACACATCATCAGCCCATTTAAGTCCCCACTGCTGTGGCACGGGCCTCCCTCAATCACATGAGGGGTAATTGCCATACTCACCATGCTTGGCAGACGGGTTGGCGAGGGTTTTGATATAAATGCAGAGTTTTCCTTCTCTGGGTGCTGATGATCATGCCAGCAGCTTTACCTTAGTCGCCTTTTACGATGATGCCATGTGGTCCCCGGCAGAGTAGAATAGGCCACCCTCACTCTTACCGAGGTGTGTATAAACACGGTACATTCAAATCTCATTCACTTTGAACCAGTAAAGTATCAGCCTATAAACTGTCCCACTGCAGGGCAAAGGCCTCCATCATAGAAATCAAGTTATTGCTACTATGATGGGATTAGGCTTAATCACCACGCTTGCCAAATGCGGATTGGTGATCACAAACCCGAGCTATGTTCGAAAAATTCGAAACATACTTTTCGCTCGACCCGGGAATCGAACCCAGGACCGAGATCACGGCCCGGTACTTAGACCACTAGACCATCAGGGCGTTGCATTGAACCAGTAACCTTGACTATTTGTAGATCGAATCTATAGATACATAATATATATAGAGCATGCATCTTTCTCTAGATGTAGAAGGTACCCATCATGAATTTACCTTTAGCAAATAAGATCAAATGCGTGATTCTCCGAAATTTGAACTTCCGGTTTCTTCGCGTCTCAATTACATGGGCTCAAAAATATTGTGCAAATTAGAAGTTTATATTGAAATCAGAAGAAGTTTAAATTGAAAGAAGGGTAGGTATCTTTGCGTGTTCTTATTTCAATTTAAAATTCATATTTGAACAATATTTTTGAGCCCATGGTATTGAGACGCAAAGAAACCGAAAGGTCAAATTTCGGACTCATATACCTCAGCGAAAAATGATACATACATACAATATTGCCTTGAGGTTGTTTCATTTGATATAGAATTCCAATACCCTATAAATCTCTGGTTTAATTCCCATACTTTTTTTAAAATTGCTTATGTGGGCAGGCGGCTTAAGGCCATTGTTTCGGAATCTCGCTTAATTAGAGCGATGTAAAAAATGTATAGTGACATCTACCGAAACAACGCCGAACCATCTGCTTGATTGCTTTTCAAAGCTATATCTGCTTTTTACAAGCTCCATCTATCAAGATAAATTTTCCCCATGTAAAATGACCCTGAGGCAGATCTTCGTGGGCTGCGAGTCAGCGACTGGCGTAAAACCGCAAATGATCGGGATCTGAGGCGGCGCTTGCCCGAGCAGCGGGCGAGTGCAATCAATATATGGCGCCCTCTTGTATTAAAATGTGCGAACAAAATGGAATAGTTTCGTGCTTAAAAACACACAATAAGCTGCACAGTACGCACCCACCACGTCTATACAGGTTGTCAAGCCGAAGGCCATGGGTAAATTTCATAACTTGAAAAACTACATTAAATCGTAGGACATACATGGGGGTGTTTCGGGTACCCCAAAGGATGCTCTATACATGGCCTTCGGCTTGACATCTTAAAGGAAACATTCTGTAGAAATATTTAGGCGCTCGCTCCTTGCGAAGCGTTACAGTGGAGGCTCTAGTCGCAAGCGGCTCTCGGCGTCCCCTAACACCCGGCACCCGGGTGCACCACGCCCCTGCACTATAGGTAAGGACGCCTCTGGCTAAACCATCGAAGTAAGTGAGTAGGTAACATAAAATCCATAATTCCCCTGCCATGAGCCAAATTTTCTGCTCCACTGGACTCAAAATGCGTTATCTCATCTGCGGCCAGAATGATCAACCGACGCTTTAGCACTGCGGTTAGTTTTAATTGCTTTTCATTGAATCGTTTTAAATGTAATTTCAGACCAACTGAAGTAAAATATTACCACAGTTAAATAGATAGATGTAGGCGCCGATGGGTATCAGGCCGGTGCCAGTTCAACAATTAGCCGGATTGTCATTCTTCAATAAGGTGAAGGGAAAAAGTCCAGCTTGGTAAATACAACATCCAGAAAGAGGTCGATCGACGAATCCAACTCGGCTGGGCAGCGTTCGGGAAGCTACGCAGCATATTTTCGGCCCATCTACCGCAATGTCTCAAGACGAAAGTCTTCACTGCGTGTGTGTTGCCAGTTATGACATACGGAACCGAAACGTGGACGCGTACAATGTGCCGATTAAGGAGGCTCAAAGTCACTCAGAGAGCAATGGAGAGTGCTATACTCGGAGTCTCCCTGCGTGATCGTATCCGTAAATGATGAGATCCGCTTAAGGCACATCAGCGTGACACGACCGGAGAGGGATCGGGCGCAGGACCAACGGCTTAACATGTTTTCCGAGGTACAAGACCGCCAACTTCCAAACTCCGGGCTGACACCAAGAATTTCTTAACGAAAACTTAAGTAAAATTTTTTGGCTCGACCACGGGGATCAAACGCGGGACCTCTTGTGCAGCCATCGCTTAAAAGCTCGACCTACTAACCACTGCGCCACCGAGGTAGTCAACAGCATCAGCTTGCATATTTGTACAGGCGAGCTCACAAGTTGTCGGACCGCTGATCTGGAAAACTATGTAGAAAGTGCCTCAGGTATTATCTGGATCCCATACCTTATAGATTTTATTTCACTTCGGGGATATTAAACATTGATTTTCTTGAAAGTAAATATTCTATTTTTAGCCTGCAATTTTCTATTTTGTCCTATCAAGAAAATGTTACTATAATTTACAGGAATACTTTTGTGACAAAAACAAATACAATGCTTCAATTTCATATTTTCATTATAACGAATAAATTAATTGTTCCGTTTATTAAATAATATAATACAATGAATTTGCCAATATAATTTATTTATTTATATTTGTTACTTATACAAATAATTTTAAAATTGTTATAAGGCTCGGTACAATCATAAGCATTTAAAGCTTTACCGTGTACCGGTTAATAGTTTTGTATGTGAAATATAGTTAAGTGTTATCATTTATTTTCGTACTTGCAAAAACGACGGAGTGTTATAAGTTTGACGTGTCTGTGTGTCTGTGTGCCTGTCTATGGAATCGTAGCTGCCGAACAAATGAACCGATTTTGATTTTGTTTTTTTTTGTTTGAAAGATGAATAAGGAGGGAGTGTACTTAGCTATGTTGGATAAAAATCGATCCAAGATGGCCGCCGTCAC
Organism: Marasmia exigua; assembly: GCA_019059595.1. NCBI lineage: Eukaryota > Metazoa > Arthropoda > Insecta > Lepidoptera > Crambidae > Marasmia > Marasmia exigua. The sequence continues at coordinate 15,155,048 of CM032485.1, forward strand.
AAAGATTTGGATTTTATGTTTTAACACAAATCCCACAATATGGGTATCATATAATAGGGCTTGAGTAGCATAATATATCAATTGTGAAAAATTTCAAATCCAAGATGGCCGCCGTCAGAAAATGACGAATAACCTATTTGTTGATCCAACTGCCTTAATATAGGTATCAAATGAAAAAGCTTTAGTTGTGTCGGGGGTTTTTTAAATTTTAAATTTTTAGTAGGTATATTTAGAAATAGTAATATCACCTACATGACTGTTTTATATCATTATTAAAAGATAATAAAAGTCAACCAAATATCTCTCATATTTATTATGTTTCCCGAATAAGAGCAATGATCAAAAACACCGCTCATAAGTTTCCAAGCCACTGGAGCCTGTCTCGATGATTTCCAATCTCGAAACAGGTCACTAAGCAAATAATCCAGTATTGAGAAAAATACGACGGGGTTATAAATGAAATATGGATGCCTCGTAGTGCAGTATCTAATAGTGTATTTTTTATGCTACGGGCGACAAACGATCTATCAATCCAATAAACTGTTAGTATGTATGTTTATTTGTTTTGTAATTAACTAGTATGTATTAGTATTTATCATCATCATCAGCCCATTTAAGTCCCCACTGCGGGGGCACGGGCCTCCCTCAATCACATGAGGGGTAATTGCCATACTCACCACGCTTGGCAGACGGGTTGGCGAGGGTTTTGATTTAAATGCAGAGTTTTCCTTCTCTGGGTGCTGATGATCATGCCAGCAGCTTTACCTTAGTCGCCTTTTACGACACCTCGGTAAGAGTGAGGGTGGCCTATTCTACTCTGTCGGGACCACACGGCGTAGTAGTATTTATAGCTAGTATATATTTATTTAATATAATATTATGTATGTTTAAACCATACTCGTATTTATACAATGTCTTTTTTTCTCTTTTTCAGACTTGCACTGCCTTGCCCTATTCTTAATTCGCTATACTTTTCCTCTACCCTGAGGTTGTCTGGAAGAGATCGCTATTAGCGATAAGACCGCCTACATTGTTTTAGTATAATAACTTAGACTAAGATCTGTAAATTTTGTGCAATAAAGTGTATCTATCTTTCT
>CM032485.1:15163958-15185318 GCA_019059595.1 Marasmia exigua
GCTAAAATTAAAATCCTACCCGTCACCTTAACCGTCGAAAGGTGATCTGTCTGCTCGTATTAACATAAAAAGAATCCGTATTTCTGTCGATCCTCTAGCAATATTAACACTGTGACTGAAGGAACTGAAGGAAGCTCTGAATTATTCATTACAGCATCTCCAGCTATTCACTGACGAACTAGAGGGGGTAAGTTCAAAATGCAGATTTCTTGTACATTTTGTTGTGTATTGAAATGAAAATAGGGTTTCTCCGCTTTTGAAATGATATTGTTCTTTGTTTGTTGTAGGGGAAGTTGAATATAGCGGGCAACATGAATCAGTCAAATATCTAGAGGACGCGGAGTGCAGCTAAACGGGATGCAGTGCGAGGCTAAGCATATTTATAAAATAAATAATGTTAATATTTGTGCAGAGATAGTAAAAACGTTGGGCAGAGAGGTCCTCGAGTGGAGGCCGCTTATAGCAAGTTGCAGCCGAGGCAGGCCCCCCGAAAGGTCCCCTCCCAGCTTGACTCAACCACCTTCAAAAACCACGAACTAAAACGTGTAAAATAATATTTTAACATCAGATCCTGATATCCTTATCATGGTACCATTCCGGAACTATCTACTTTCCAACTAAAAAATAATCATCTAAGTCGGTTCATAATTGGTAAAGTAATCGGCTAACAAACCAAAATTGGGAACCTCTTTTTTGAATTCGGTTAAACAGTTTAACACCCTATTTCTGGCCTATGAGGCAACCAAATAAAAATAATCAGACTGCTCTTTATCCATAAGAATGGGGAATATACGGTTATATTTTACACACGAAATAAATTTGTGTTGTGCAGCCATATTGTCGCCTGAAATGATATGTAAACACCTCGACTCTTAAGTTGGAACAATAAGGTTCATATTTGAATAAGTTTGTATACTTACTAGTGCACGCGACTGTACCTAATATTCCACAATATTATCAAGTATTTAGGTCATAATAAAAATTGCCCCTCAGCCTAAAAAAATATCAAAGGAGTTGCCCTAAGACAGAATTGGATTAGATGTTGCTGAATCACGATATTTGACAAGATTATCGGTTCACAGAAATCGGTACCCAAGGTTATCGGTTCTCTCTCGGTAAGTAATACGTTACAAAAACACTTTACTTAGCGCTTACAATCCCAAACGTTTCACGCCCACACGTGTGGAAGAATCGGCGTGACAGCGCCGGCTGCGAATACACTGAGGGATCCGACAGACGAGGGAAGAAATGGAAAGATTCGATAACAAGGTTCCGTGGATTATGAATTCGAAAAACCGGCCAAGTGCGGGTCGGACTCGCCCATGAAGGGTTTACGCCCATAATTACTTTCCGCAAGATGTTTAAATATAATTTTAATGTCAAACATTACATCTTTGACAGCCGTCAATGTTTTGTCAGAGACTTCGTCTTGTAAACCATAAACAGATTCTGTTTTGGCATGTGGCTGATTTCCTTGACAGCCCTTCAGGCTTTCCATTGGCATTGTCTCTGGCAATTCCTCTTTAGTTGACGCCAATATCAGCTTATTGTCAACTTTAACACTGTCATGATTGTCATGGTCAACAATGTCAACGCAGCTGTGGCTGCACTCTTTCATGCAACTTTTTATGTTTTCTAGCTGATCCTCCACGTCTACGTTCTCTATCACCTCCAGGTCTGTACTTCTGCTGGTTTCACGCTGCTCATCTCTATCCCATAGGTTTTCTTCCGCTTTCTGACTACAGCTACTTTCTTCATCACACTCATTTTCTTCGTACTCCATGCATTCTTCATCTTCCTTATCGTACTCACTGTCATCGTTTTCGTCGTTATAAAATTCACATCTTGCGTCCTCTTTGACGTCAGCTTCACTCTCCGGACCAAAAATGTATAAAAACTCCTCCTTAAACTCCTCATAGTCCTGGTAACGTAGATCACGAAACATTGCAGCATCTCCAGCCAAGGAACTCAAGGCTATCCGCAACGTTAACTGGTCACTCCATCTTTCATCACAGGAACATCTTTCCAGTCTTCTGAGCCAATCGCCACCGGCATTGCGCCGTCTTTTCCGTTTCCACTAAAACGCATTTGGTTAACGTGGAAGTTCGCATGTTCAATCCGTCGCCTTTTTTCTTCGTCGCCCATCTTCTTCACGTCTTAATAACTTACAAATTCTTTTTCGTCTTTATTTCGTCTTGATTTCCCCGATCGTCATTTTTTATTCGCCGTTCGTCGTAATATCTTCCGTTTATTCCGTCTCCTACGATGTTTATTTTCTATCCATCCCGGACGAGCCCCCAAAATTGTGGGATAGAATAAATAATACACCCAGGTTTCGGGAATAAGGCTTCTATAATTATAATCGCCCTACGTCTTTACGCCTTTCACAGTCGTCGGCCATACGTCGTCTATCTCACTCTCGCACGTCGCATGGAATGTAACGGTTTGTAATGTAATGTAATGTAAAGTGGACTCCATTTTCCGCACCTAGACTCTCATTCGGTTCATTGTGCGTGTTGGGTCCTGGCTATTCTAGCCAGCCTAACTCCGCCCAGAAGCGCAGAAGCTTCCTGGGAGCTTCACAGGCTTCGCGGAGTGACCCCGCCGATCCGAGGATTTCTTCGCGTTGTCTGGTCACCGCATCGCATTCCAGGACCACGTGTGTGACTGTTTCTTCGGCACTGAAGCATCCCCTGCATAGGGGGCTATCGGTAGCGCCTAGGGTGTAAAGGTGTTTATTTAGAGGACAGTGGCCCGTGATTGTCCCCATCATTATTCTGAGGTTTTTCCTACTGAGGGTTAGAAGTCGTTTTGTTAGCCGCGGGTCTAATTTGGGTAGTGCGATTTTGGATTGCCTACAGTCTGTGGTTTCCATCCATCGTTTGTTCTGTAGGTCAGTGGATAACTGGCGGGTCCATGTTCGGATCAGCGAAAATGGAAGCGGTATGAGTGGATGTGGGCCGACCACTGTCGTTTCCGCTCCTCTTTTCGCCAACTGGTCCGCGGTGTCGTTACCCAGTGATCCGCTATGCCCCTTTATCCATTGCAAGATGATGTGATTGTTTGAGCTGATTTCACTTAGAGCTTTGTGGCATTCAGCTATTAGTTTACAATTTGTTAGTTTATTGTCTAAAGCCATCAGGACAGATGCACTGTCTGATAAAAAATTTATGCAGTAGTCTCGGATGTCCCGCCTGTGCACTGCTCTCGCGGCCTCCGTTATTGCCACACATTCGCATTGGAATATGGAGCTGTGTACGCCTAGCGGTATATGTATGTTGATGTTTAGATCCAGGGAGTGTACGCCTGCGCCCGAGCCCGTAGACGTTTTAGATCCATCAGTGTAAATGCGTACTTCATTCACTCCTGATTGGTCACACTCCTCCTCTTTTAGTTGAATTTTGAATTTCTTTTCGAAAAAATATTGGTTGTGTGTTCTGTCGTTTATAATGTATTAAAAAAATGTGAAAAATGATAACAAAGTGATCCTGTAATCTGAATTATTAATATTAAGAGTTACAAACCATTGCAAAGTTACTGAAGATAGGTAATAAAAAAGACGAATAGTCGAACATAGAACCTCCTCCTTTTTTAAGGTAAGTTTTTGAAGGGGAGTTTTTAATAGTTCCAATTCAGTGGAACAGTGGTTAATTGGGACCTCAAGGGAGCAAGGTTTTGTATGTTACAATGTTATGTTAGGGGTCTTTCATTCATCCAGTTTTCCAAATAGGCAGGTTTTAAATTAAGTTTCACTGTATGTATTACGTAACATTTCTATGTCATTCCCTACCGAGAATTTCTGATACAATACAGTCTACGAATTAATTAATGTTTCTATATGCCATACATGTTGTCTGTCTTGACTAACATTTGTAATCTGTGATGTAGGTATGCTTGTATTGTTTGCTTCGGTGGCGTATTGGTTAGTGGGTCGCACTCTAAAGCGGCGGCTGCGCAAAAGGTCCCGGATTCGATCCTCGGGTCGGGCCTACCTAAGTTTTTGGTAAGAAATTCTTAGTGTCAGCCCGGAATCTGGAAGTTGGCAGTCTTGTACCCCCGAGCCTTGGAAAGCACGTTAAGCCGTTGGTCCTGCGCCCAATCCCTCTCCGGTCGTGTCACGCTGGTGTCCCTTAGGAATATGAGGGTAAGGGAATAGAGAGTGCACTTGTGTTTGCGCACTTGAGATTGGCCGTCGTAGCCGTAATCGGTTGGAGAATTTTATTTTTACGAGATGTTGTAATGACCTAATATTTGACAGAGTAAAACTTTTTAAAACTAGTCAATAAAATATGCTACATTATACCACGGATCCCAAAATGGTAGTAAATATATGTTTGCTCAAACAGCCGAAAGCTTAAGCTCCCCAGATTTTCATAACAGGCAATTTCGGATATTTATAGTAGGCAAGCGTGGAGTAATATTATGAAATAAATTTTATAATCTCAGAGATTATACTAACTAGTATTTTTTCCTTTTGACACAATTTTTTTTTCATAATATCATGTACAGTTGACTAAATTGAATCATGATCCACTGTGCCTTTTCTTTACTTTACTGCATTTTTTCACATTTTATTAATTTTTCTGTATGTTTCACTTAGTACCAACGTAAAAATGCGTCATTACGGGTCAAAGATAACTACATAAGTCATCATCATCATTATCATCATTTCAGCCAATAGACGTCCACTGCTGGACGTAGGCCTCCCCCAATGTTCTCCACACAGATCGGTCCTGTGCCGCCCGCATCCAATGGATTCTCGCAAACTTCACCAGATCGTCGGTCCACCTTGTGGGGGGCATGCCACGGCTGCGACTTCCTGTACGTAGCCTCCACTCGAGGATCTTTCCGCCCCACCGGCCGTCTGTTCTCCTCGCTATGTGCCTGCCCATTGCCACTTGAGGCATGCAATCCTTTGGGCTATGTCTGTGACCTTAGTTCTCCTGCGGATCTCATCATTTCTGATACGATCACGCAGGGAGCCTCCGAGCATAGCCCTCTCCATGGCTCTCTGGGTGACTTTGAGCCTCCTTAATCGGCACATTGTAAGCGGCCATGTTTCGGTCCCGTATGTCATCACTGGCAATACACACGCATTGAAGACTTTCGACTTGAGACACTGCGGTAGATGGGCCGAAAATATGCTGCGTAGCTTCCCGAACGCTGCCCAGCAGAGTTGGATTCGTCGGTGGACCCTCATTCTGGAAGTTGGACTTACCAAGCTGGACTTTTTGTTCGATGTAGATGTACTCGTCCACAACTTCCAGTGTAGAGCTTCCATTCTTTACAAGAGTGGGTACGACATGGGAATTCAACATAATTTTCGTCTTGTCCATGTTCATTTTCAGACCCACTTGTTGGGAGACTCTACTGAGATCGTCAAGCATTGTGCATAAGTCTTCCAAGATCTCAGCCATGACTACGAATACGATAACCTTTAATATCACTGCACTAGAAATTATGTATTTGATTATATAAACCAGTCATAATTTGAGTTTCCATTTCCACAATCCAAACTCTTTTTTACTACGAAGAAAAAGCATCATAATTTTTAAAATATATACATAAACGTCGTGTGTCATATCAAGCAGCCAGTCTAAATTTTAGAAAAGTCGGGATTCGGCGGGTAGAGCTAAAACAAGCCGCGTGGGCTGGTGAACTTATCCCTGTGAGAGTTCATTCCGTTTTACGCTAAATTTATTAGTGAGAAAGTAGTAAATTTATTATTTTGTGATTTAATCTCAAAAAAAAATCCTATCCTTATTTTTTTTTATTATTGGCCTGCGTCGTCCCATTGCTGGGCAAAGGCCTCCCCTAAAAGCCGCCTATGCATATTATTTGAAGTTATTAATTACGTCAATAATCTAATTTTACGTTACTTAAAAATAATTCTAAAATATTTTTACTTCAAAAACAAAACAAGGCTATGTAACATGAAATGTCACTGAACGAATGATTGAATGATTCGATCAATTTGACACTATCCTGCGGTACTAAGTGGTCTATGGTTAGTCGAGGATTTGTAATAAAAATTTGATTCGGCGGGTAGGGCTAAAACAAGCCGCATGGGCTGATGCAATTCAAAGGTTTTAAATTGTTGTCAGTGGTTGTTAGTGAACAAATTTAGTGTTTATTTGTGCAGTGAAGTGCCGAAAAGTGATCCTAATAATTAGAATCGTTGAATTGCATCGTTTTAACACTGCTATTGTGTGTCGAGTGAGTTGTCTCGTGACAACTTGCTTGGACCTAATAGTCTCAAAACCGGCGATTGCTTTTAGAGTGATATCCGCTGAATCCGTTGGTCGATAAAACGTAAAAGTCCGGCGTTTTATTTAGTGACTGTGACTTTGACTGACTTTGACTGTTGACTACCTACTTATTCTCCATAAGTTACTTGACATTGGCAGATTATCTTCGGGTAGAGTCATGTTAAAAAAAATCTACAATTTTGACCATAAAAATCGGCACATCAATATTTTTTCTCTCTTCGGCCAGTATATTAACAAAACACTCGCGGCATGCTAGACTCAGTGATACAGATATTGAAATGATAACAGATTCGTTATCAGGAAATGTATGTTCAAGCGAATTTAAACCTACTTGTATAGAATACAATACCATATATACTCAGTCTGTGACATACATTGATACACGCCAACAGCGGACACTTTTGGCGTGAATTAATTTTTCGCGTGCAGAAACGGACCCAACAGTTGTCATGGTTATTTAATAAATAGTATAAGTGTTTGTCGAGAGGTTGTGACCCCGAAATTGTTTAAAATAGATCCGGTTTAGTAGCTAAAAATTAAAATCGATTGGCGTCGCTAGTGTGCCCTACCCGTCATCTTAAGAAATTCGCAGTGCCAGTGCGGAGTATGAAAGTTGGCGGTCTTGTACCCCCGTGCCTTGGAAAGCACGTTAAGCCGTTGGTACTGTGCCCGATCACTCTCCGGTCATGTCACACTGGTGTTCCATCGAAATATGAGGGCAAGAGAATAGAGAGTGCACTTGTGTTTGAGCAAACACTTGAGCACTATAACATATCCTGCGTAAGTGGCTGATCGTAGATTGAAAATAGCCGCCTTAGCCGAAATTGGTTGGAGGATATTGTTATTAAATTTTGACACGTATTAATGAAAAATTTAAAATATATCTATATTAAATACACATAATAGCTATCTGTGACGAGCTTAAAGATGGGTCATAATTAATTTGGTAGACTGTACCCTCCAGTAACACCAGCTATTTAGACGTAACTTTCCGTTGCTTTTAAACTTCAGCGTAGCGTGTAGCTACTTTAAAATTTACTTGGTGGCTCGAGTTGGACCTAATGAGGCGTGCATAACCTATGGAGATAGAGGAAAGATAACTTGAGAAAATACTAATGCAGTCTTAATAGTAAAGTTAGAGGTTTCTCCTACCCCGTTGCTAGCCACTATCACTACATATTATGGTGTTTTCTATGTATTATTGTATTACACACACACACACACACACACACACACACACACACACACACACACATACACACACACACGCACAGACACACACACACACACACACACACACACACACACACACACACACACACACACACACACACACACACACAACACACACACACACACACACACACACATACACACACTCTCACACATTAACATGTACAGAAGATGTACCTCATGTTATAGGAGAGCGGTCTCTCCTGGCACAAGTGTTTATACACTTAAAAGGAGATTCCAAACTCGAGAAATTGTTATGTAATACTTTTTGGAAGCAATTAACATTTTGATTTTTTTTTCATTTTCATTAAATGTATATATTTGAAATTCTGCTGTTGTTGTACATATCTCGGAGTCAGATCAAGGTCTGCGATGTTGTGAAACATTTATTTATTTATTTTTATTTATAATATCAAACAAAACAATGTCGCTTTCGCTGTCTTTTCCTATGTTTTTTTTGTGTTACATGTTGCAGACGAACATACGGATTACTAGATGGTAAGCGATTGCCATCGCCGATGGACATCCAGTGGAGTCACAAGTGCGCTGCCAACACTTAAACCTCCCTTTCCTCTGGATTGGGACTCCGGTACCGGTAGCGACACACAGCACAGTGCTGCTCCACGCCGGTTTTCTGTGAGGCCATCGTATCACTTCGGTCCTTCGGCCCATTCATGCCAAAGCGCGGCTCTCCCACGGTCAAGTTTCCACACAATTCCCAGCCATCTGCCAGGTTCATGGAGGTACTCAGCGGCCATTTCCTATTCCGTTTGTAGAGTCGTAAAATATGTAACGCGCACTATTGGCCAATCCGCTAGGTGGCCTTTGTTCCGTACACTTTGTGATCTGAAATATACTGATTTTTTTTTCATGCCGGCAATGATCGTAAAAGTTGTTAGTAATGTAAACTGGTCAAAATTGTTTTGGGCTACGTAAACGTTTTAAATGTGGGAGAGCCACGCTTAGGCATGAATGGGCCGGCTCGACCGGAGTGATACCACTGCCTCACAGAAGACCGGCGTGAAGCAGCGCCTGCGCTGTGTTTCGCCGTGTGAGTCAGGTTACCGGAGGCCCAATGGGGGGAAGGGGAAAAGGTTGGCAGCGCACTTGTGACTCCACTGGTGTTGCGGGTGTCCATGGGCGGCGGAATTGCTTACCATCAGGTGATCCCTCTGCTCGTCTGCCACCTCTCATATAAAAAAAAAAACAGATATAATATTCTCCAACCGATTTCGGCAAAGGCGGCCAATCTTAACTATCAGTTACGTACGCAGAATATATGTGTTTATAGTGCTCAAGATTCAAAAAAAATTCAAAATTCAAAAGTGCTTTATTTGCATAGGCTTATATACAGCTCTTACAAATCGTCATACATGAAAAATATAAATTATAGCTATGTATATTATACATGTTATTGAACATATATGTCGATACAAAAAATATACTAAGAAATGAATAAATATAATGTGATTCTACCACCGGAATCGGAAAGTTGATTCTGACGAGAAGATCCGGCAAGAAACTCGCCAGTTACTCTTTTTAATCACCAAAATTTTTTTTTAAGTACAGTGTCATGGGTGTAGGCGAACAGTTTATCATTTCCACAAATTCTTGTCATTTAAGTAATCATTAACTGTATAATAGGCTTTTGCCATTAAATAATTTTTTAACATGTGTTTTAAATTTGGGCATTGGTAAATCAACAAGATTTTGTGGTAACTTATTAAATATTTTAATACTCATTCCTACGAATGAATTACCAATCTTATGAAGTCTGAGATGTGAAACAGCAAGCTTGTGTTTATTTCTAGTATTTAGGTTATGGTTGTCGGATTTTCGAGGGAAGTTTTCTAAATTTTTATAAACATACATAATACAGTCAAAGATGTACTGTGATGCTAATGTTAAAATGTTAATTTCTTTGAACAAGTTTCTAAGCGAGTCTCGTGGTCTAAGTCCGTATATGGCCCTGATAGCTCGTTTCTGTAGCACAAAAATAGCTTGAATATCAGCCGCAGAGCCCCATAACAGCAGACCATAAGACATAACGCTATGGAAATAACTGAAATACACAAGTCTGGCTGCTTCAATATCGGTCAGATGTCTTATTTTTTTGACTGCATATGCAGCCGAACTAAGTCTCCCTGCCAGGGCTGCAATATGAGAACCCCACTGTAATTTTGAGTCTAACGTGACGCCTAGAAATACTGTAGAATTAATTACTTCAACATTTTGACTATTCATATTAATCCTAGTGCTGACCTGTCTTACGTTGGGCAATGTAAATTTGACACATTTCGTTTTTTTAGCATTGAGAAGTAAATTATTTACAGTAAACCAATGTAGCACTTGAGTGAGAGCATTATTTACATCGTCAAAGTTATCTTTATGTCTATTAGTTTTTGAAAATCAAAGAAGTATCATCTGCAAATAATACTATGTCACACAAGTTTTTAGTAAAGTAAGGTAGGTCATTTACATATATAATAAACAGTAAGGGCCCCAATATCGAGCCCTGGGGCACTCCCATCTGTAAAAGGGCGCCAGAAGAGTTAGTTCCATTAACATTGACTTTTTGAATTCTATCACTTAGGTATGACCGTACTAAGCTCAGAGAGCTATCTGTGAGGCCGTAATGCTGTAGCTTCATTAATAATGTTTGGTGATTAACGCAGTCGAATGCTTTGGATAGGTCACAAAATATACCTACAGCATCTTGCTTATTTTGCCATGCATCAAAAATGTGCTTGATGAGTGCAACTCCCGCATCAGTAGTAGATTTGCCTTTAGTAAATCCAAATTGTTTATTATGCAATAATTTGTTTAGATTAAAATGACCCAATAATTGATGGAATATAACTTTTTCATATATTTTACTAAGGGCAGGTAAAATGGATATTGGTCTGTAATTAGATGGGTCACTTCTATCACCTGATTTGAAAAGTGGTAGAACTTTGCTATATTTCATCAGATTTGGAAATTGACCAATATCTACGCATTCATTAAATATTACTGCCTAAATATGGGGCAATGATTTTTATTATATTTTTTAATATTTCTACTGATATTCCCCACAAATCTTCAGTTTTCTTTACGCTGATCTCTTTAAAAGTTTTAAGTATAGTTTCCGGGTTGATGTGATGGAAACTAAAAGAAGTCAGGCACTCGTCCACACTCGATTGAAGAAGACAATTAGCAAGCTGAGGACTAGAATTTAAGTTACTAGTGGTAATAAGAGGTATATTAGCAAAGAAAGATTCAAATGCCTTTGCTATTTCTACGTCCTCGTTGAGTTGTTTATTATCAATTTTCAAAGAGTACTTGAGGTCTTGAGTAGTATTTTTACAAGTCTCTTTATTAATCATATTCCAAGTGGCTTTGATTTTATTATTTGAATTTTTAATTTTATCTTTTAAATAATTAGCTTTTGCTATTGCGCAGACTTTTTTAAATAGCTTGGAATAGTTTCTAACATGTTCAGTTATTGTAGGATCATTGGAGTTAGCTTTAATGTCATATAATTCAAATAAAGTGCGCCTGCTTTTGAAGATGCCTTTAGTAGCCCAATCGCTAAATATTGTTTTAGTATTGTCTGCTTTGACTTTTTTCTTAGTAAAAATTACTTCAAACTCCTTTTCAATAACATTAAACAAAGTATTGTATAGTTCATCAATATTAGCATACTTACTTACTTGCATCAGGGAAACGTTGTTTTCAACATTTTCCTTAAATTTTTCCACACGACTAGTGGTGATTGGCCTATAGACAAAAGAAGAGGAAGCAGTTGCATGACGGTGTTCAAAAACAGCTATCTGTCCTGTATGGTCTGAATTTATAAAATTTATTATTGATTTTTTAATTGCCTTACAATTACAGAAAATATTATCAATACAAGTAGCCGATGTGGGGGTAATGCGTGTAGGGTCATTAAACAGATGGCGTAAATCAAAAGATTTAAATAGATTAAGAAGCATACCCGAGCTTTGACTGTGTTCTAAGATGTTAATATTGAAATCCCCACATACAATTACTTGCTTGTTGCAATTAGTTGCTTTTCTCAGCACCTCCTCCATGGCAGACTCAAAGTTATTGTAGTTACCAGAGGGAGGTCTGTATACACAAATAATGATAAACCGTTCAATCTCTACACAAGATAGTTCAATAGTTCGTTCAGTTGAAAGTGCGACTGTCTTTGCGTTCCTTTGCTTTTAATGAATTATGTAATAATATAAGTGACCCACCCCTAATGACCGACTTTCTTGTGAACGCACTTATGACTTTATAATTATCAATATTAATAATAAGTTCATGTTGCCTTAACCAGTGTTCAGTTACACAGAGGACATGTATATTCATTTTATTTAAAAAAAGTTCCAATTCCAAATCTTTACCGGAGAAGCCCTGTATATTTTGATGAACAATATTTAAATGACTTCCCCTTTGTCATTAAATCTAGTGTGCAAGAGGTGTTCTCTATTGTCTCTAAATTACATTTAAATTCATTGGAACTAATTCCAACGTCTGATTACACATGTCATATTTTTTCTGCTCAATAGGAGCAGATATGGTAGCCAAATTTTTGGCTGAGCAATCTAAATAATAAGATAGCGACATTGCTATTAGTCGTTTACAGTATTTATTAAGATAATATTTATCCTTTGTCAAATGAAAGTATGACTTTATATAATTATTTATGTCAATAACATGGATTTTTTTTTACATTATATGTCAAAGTATTCAATGTCATATTTAAATTATATCTATAAGTATTTTCTACCTGTGGCAAGCTGTTATTATAGGGAAGTGTAAATAATACAATTTCATTTACATATAATAAACTAAGAGAGTGTAGGTACTTAGACAAAATGTTTTTATTTACATTTCCCCTATTCCCTACCATAATTACTATTGAGGTATTCTTATGGAAAGTTGTTTGTATAATTTTATTCATTATGTCAGAAAAAGATGCACCCGGTACACAATGATTGATAATCGACTGTCCGGAAGAAAATAAAAGGTGTCCCATATCTTTACCTAACTCGTCACTAAACATAACAATTTTTTTGTTTGCAATATGTTTATCATTCAAATTTGATGTTGCAGAACTATTGGTATTACAATATGCTGGTGGAGGGCTGCTATGGGTGGTGGGGGACTGATGATTGGATGGGGTATTGTTTGATATAATACTGTCTTTCTCGGAAGGATTTAATAATTCCTGCATTGCAAGCATCAGTTCTCCATACTCATTTCTGGTTGAATTGTACCTATGAGTCATGTCTACTAATGACTTCTCAAGTTTTAAAATTTCGGATTGAAATTGTTTCATGTCATTTTCATGATTGATGTTATTTTCTATTAATAAAGAATACAGGTCCAATTCATCACCTAATTGCCTTCTTTGTTTAATACATTTAAGCTTATTACATAAACATTTATTTTTCTTAACTAATTTCTGGGTTTTTTGAATGTATTTATTTATTTTAACATATTTTTTAATTTTATTTCTGCTGCACATAGCCAATCTTCCCTTATTAGTTGATTTTAAGGTATCATCACAAGTAAGATCAATGGTGAAGGGTTCTTGGCTATTTGAAGCAGTTATTTGGCTGGGCACACTACCTACTAACTCTTCAAATAGGCATTGGGTTTGGGAAGCGGCAAAGTCCTGTTTTTCTGACTGGAGGTGGCTTATGGTGTGATGAGCCTCCTGTAGCTCGTGCTCCAGGACCGACATTCGATTGAGGCCCTGGGTGTACTCCTCGCTGCACTCCTTGAACTGGTTGATGATAGATAACAACCGGTCTCGTTCGTCAACTAATTTTCAAGTGGTGATGAATAAGAGTGAGCGGGTCAAAATCCCTGTTGGTCTAGTGGTTTAAGTACCGGGCCGTGATCTCAGGGTCCTGGGTTCGATTCCCGGGTCGAGCGAAAAGTATGTTTCGAATTTTTCAGACATAGCTCGGGTTTGTGATCACCAATCCGCATTTGGCAAGCTTGGTGATTAAGCCTAATTCCATCATAGTAGTGGGAAAGGGAGTTTAAAGGTTGGCAGCGTACTTATGACTACCCTGGTGTCACGGGTGTTCCATGGGCGACGGAATTCACTTACCACCAGGTGATCCCTCTGCTCGTCTGTCCACATATCACATTTAAAAAAAATACTTTTATCGATTAAATCTTTAATCGAAGATAATAGATTTGCGATCGATTTTCTTATAGTGGCCACTTTTTTTTAAATCTTGCCAGAGATGATTCTGACATGAATGGCGCCAAATAGGCTTGAAAAATCATAAATCCTTTTTCATTAAAAATTTCTTTATCGTTTTTTCAAAATTATATTCTAAATTTCATTATAATCAATTAAAACTGGTGGCTACGTCCTTCCGTATTCAATCTTCAAGAACATAAATCCGGATGGGTATCCGTACAAAGTACCTACTACTCATCGGCCATTTGCAATTCCGTGCGTGGAGTTGTGCGTATAAAATATGTAGCGTGCATTACCGGACAATCCGCTCGGCTGCCTTTGTTGTTCTGTGGACTTGGCAATAGAATATGACTTGTTCCAAACGGTTTAACATAACAAGGTATGTTTTTTCATGCTATAAATGTTCTTAATTTTTTTTTATGTGCTATGTGGCAGACAAGCAGACGGATCACCTGATGGTAACTGAATTCCGTCGCCCATAGACACCCGAGACACCAGTGTAGTTACAAGTGCGCTGCCAACCTTTAAACTCCATTTCCCCCGGATTGGGTCTCCGGTACCCTCACTCACGCAGCAAAACACAGCACAGGGCTGCTTCAGTGTTAAACTATATGTGTGAAAAAAAATTAGCCCAAATAGCCTAAACCGAGTGCTAAACAGGCTATGCATATAATTACGTGCATCTAGTACAGTAGAGGAATCTGGTGTTTATCCACCTGAGGAGCAAAAATGCTTGCAACTTGCATAGTTTCTTGTTCGAAGTGACAAAATTTTTGTATCAGCGTGCAAGCGATTTCCCTTTTGAAAGTGGCCAAACGCCAGTTTCCCCTACCGTACAGTGATCTCAGGATGGTTCAGTGTGAGACAAAGACAGACTATACGGAGCGAAAGAGACACGATATCATCAAGAGAAGAGCGTACTCTTTTTTTTAAAAAAAGGCCGCTAACACATTAGCGATCTCTCTGATTTCGCAGATGTTCATGGGCGGCGATGATTACTTTCCATCAGGTGACTCGCTTGCTCGTTTGTCCGCCTCTAGCATAAAAAAAAATATATAGGTTCTGCTAGAGTCCCCGCCACTAAGGCTCCGTTCCACAGAAGTGGAGTTGCGCGGAGTTGAGCGGAGACTTATAAAAATTTACCAATCACATTGCTCAAAATACACATCTCATCTATTTTGAGCAATGTGATTGGTAAATTTTTATTAAAAAAACGCTCGAGTCGCTTATCAATATTCAAATTTTATTTTGAGCTTTATGCTTATATACACAAGAAATCTCATGATATATAGATAGATAGATATACTTTATTGCACAAAAAGAAAATACAAGCATGATACAACAACAACAGACACTACAATTAAGGTGGTCTTATCGCTAGTAGCAATTTCTTCCAGACAACCTTAGGGTAGAGGAAAGAAATATCAAGGTTTAGGTCCATTGTTTTTCCACCGGTCTTTTTTCGTGGAGCGGACTCTAGAGCCGAGTTACTCATCGGCCATTTGCAATTCCGTGATGTGGAGTTGTGCGTATAAATTATGTAGCGTGCACTACCGGACAATCTGCTCGACTGCCTTTGTTCCGTGCACTTCAGGCATAGGATACGGTCGTATTTCAAACGGTTGAACTAATGCCTGTTTATTTTTCATGAGAAAATGTATGATAGAATTATGCTTTAACAAACTTGGAAAATATTATGGATATCATTCATAGCGTCTCATCATATCATTTCGGTCATCCATATTGCAGTTGCCAAGGTCTGATTTTCCGGACCACTACAATTTGGACATCTTTAAGGTAAGAGTGGACTTCTAGGCGAATGCGTTCCATCCTAGACATCCATCATCGTCACTTTCCATCAGGTGAGATTGTGGTCAAAAAAAGTTACTCTTTGTTGATCATCGTTTCTATGTTACTAAGCAACGCCCAACAACAAAAGTGATTAATTTATACATCCATACTAATATTATAAATGCGAAAGTAACTCTGTCTGTCTGTCTGTCTGTCTGTCTGTCTGTCTGCTACTCTTTCACGCCAAAACTACTCAACGGATTTAAATGAAATTTGGTATACAGATAATCTAGACCCTGAGAAAGAACATAGGCTACTTTTTATTGCGAAAAGGGGGTTGTAAGGGGTTGAAAGGGGGGTAAAAAGTTACTTTTCCACGCGGACGGAGTCGCGGGCGGCCGCTAGTTGTTAATAAATGTTGTCGTATTGATCCTACTGGCGGTAAGGACGCCATGAGATAAAATTAAGAAACAGAAACGTAGCTACAAAAGTTACAGTATAATGTTTGAAATATAATAAATACTCTCCCATTTTGGGGTAGTTGACAAAATTGCGGGATTTTGGCCAAGCAAAGTTGAAAATGATTCTAGACGTACTGATAAAAGATGGAAGCGACACGTACTGGAGTGGAGTGGTCAACTCGTGGGGAAACGCAGTGTTGGACGCCCGATGGACTGACGATTTGAAAGATGGCTGGTGTGAACTGCTCACCGGATTAGCAAGCTTAAGTGGCAGTGGGCTGGCCATATTAGCCGCAGAACCGACAACCGATGGGGTAAACGGGTTCTGGAGTGGAGACCGCATCTTGGAAAACGTAATGTAGGGCGCCCTCTGGCTAGGTGGGGGGACGATCTGCGCAGGATGGCTGGCAAGAGCTGGATGCGAGAAGCCATGGATAGATCACAGTGGCGAACAATTGGAGAGGCCTACGTCCAGCAGTGGACTGCGATAGGCTGATTATGATGGTGTGAACTGGATGCGGACCGCTCAGGACCGGGTTGGTTGGCACTCTTTGGGGGAGGCCTACGTTCAGCAGTGGACGGCAACAGGTTGATTGATTGATTGAAAGTGGAAGAGGAAAAGTATTAAGTTGTTATGATGTCAGAATCCGATTCAAGCTGTAAAAAGGCGGACTATCCTGCAAGTGTTAAGAATCGCTGCTTTTAGGAGAGTTAGATAGGTGAATTTTGGCAACTGTAAATTATTAAGACTAATATGCAACTGTCTAGGTATGACGCCAGTGGTGGACACTACCAACACTACCATTAGCACTATGGTTACGCGATCTATCTTCCATACTCTTTTTATTTGGTCCTGTAGTTCTGTGTATTTTCTTACTTTTTCTGTTATAGTTTATTGAATATTATTAGTGTTTGTTACTGCTATGTCAATTATATACGCATGTTTATTTGGCTTGTCTATAAATGATGTTGTCGTAAATTGTGTTGTCTGTCAGAATGGTGCGATCATAGTAGACTTTGTAATTTGTATTTTTGATGACGTCCTTGTAATAAGGACGGGGTGTACTTGTAATAAGGAGTTTCAGAATCATTTGTGAGATAATATTTCTAAACTAGTTTCTGATGAATTATGTTAGCAAGTTGATTATATCTGTGGGTGTATTCGCTTTGAGTGAGCGTGGCAAACGCTCCTGTGATAATTTTTGGATGGTTTCTTAGTATTATTATTAGGACGGAACCGGGACAAAACGCTAAGATGAAGTAGAATACCATGTTGGAGTCTGTTGCTCAAAAGTAACCTCGGTAATAATAATAATAATAATTCTCACAGCATCTCATAGGTTGACCTGATTCCGTATTAAGTAGCTTAAGCACTTGTGTTACAGATATCAGATCGGTGTAGATATAATTTAAAAAATCGGACATGCGCAGGTCGAACTCGACCATAGAGGGTTCTGCACGTAAGATTTATCATCATCGTCATCGTCAGCCCATTTAAGTCCCCACTGCTGGGGCACGGGCCTCCCTCAATCACATGAGGGGTAATTGCCATACTCACCACGCTTGGCAGACGGGTTGGCGAGGGTTTTGATATAAATGCAGAGTTTTCCTTCTCTGGGTGCTGTTGATCATGCCAGCAGCTTTACCTTAGTCGCCTTTTACGACACCTCGGTTAGAGTGAGGGTGGCCTATTCTACTCTGCCGGGGACCACACGGCGTAATAAAATAACTAGTCCAGAAAGCCATACAAATATTTAAAAAATCAATCGTTAAATATAATTCCTTTCTTCAAACGCTTCGTAAACAAACATTCGATGTAATTTATTCATAAACTTAAATATTTAGCCGCCAACATCAACCAGTTTGCCAACATAATTTATTTATAGACGCTTTGGTCCAAATAATGTTCCCCGGAACAAAATGACACGTTAATCCGCGTCAATCATACATTTGTTCCATGTTCCGGTAATCCGCGATGGAACACGGAACGCTTTGACACGTGAAATATTCATTGTGTAATGCGATCTGATGTGGGATTAAACAAACAATACTAATGTAGGAGCAGTCAACTTTGAATATTTAGTTTGGCAGGTGAGTGGTATTTGAATATATACATAGGTCATTGTATATCAGTAAACATTAGTTTAGATTCCCCAACCACCTCTAAAGACCCGTTTGGATCAGTGGTAGTGAACGCTGCTTCTGGTGTAAGGGTCCGATTCCCAACCCACTGAATTCTTCATTTCACCTCTTCCTCAAAGTTTAATACGTATTAAAACGTCCACGCATGAAAATACTATCCATATTTACAAGACTCTAAGTATAATGTCAATTGAAATAAGTCTTTATTTACACATTTAAAAACTAACGTTTATCAGCTAATTTTAACATATAGGCTCTAGCGATCACAAGATACTCATAACTAAAAGAATTTATCAGTTTTCGATGCAAAAATATATAAGACGTCCGCCATATGCCTTTTGAAAACGAATATTGTCATCAAAGTTATTATAAAAATAAGTACAAAGATATTAATTGCTCCCACATTTTCAATACACGTAAAGCTTCCGAATATCGGGAGACTTCGACTTGACGGCGGTTCCCCTGAAATGATTTACTTATTTATTTACATCGGAGCCTGTCATTTGAGGGGATAAATGACATTACGCGCGTCGGTGGAGCGGCAAATTGCCGTACGTCGCTCTCATTTGAAAATATATTTTAGGTTTGATTGATTTCTTAGGTTTTATTGATTGTTTCCCTCAAAGTCTTAAATCCAAAGTCTTCGACCAGTGCGTTCTTCCGGTAATGACTTACGGTGCGTGTTCCACGTCACACGCACCGTAAGTCATTACCGGACACTCACGGCTGGACTAGTCCACCGGTTCAAAGTCGCTCAAAGAGCTATGGAAATGGCTATGCTCGGAGTATCTCTGAAGGACCGCATCAGAAATGATGTAATCCGACAGAGAACCAGAGTCACCGACATAGCCCACCGAATTAGCAAACTGAAGTGGCAGTGGGCTGGTCATATTAGCCGCAGAACTGACAGCCGTTGGAGCCGTAAAGTCCTTGAGTGGAGACCGCGACTCGGTAAGCGTAGTGTAGGACGCCCTGCGACAAGATGGGATGATGACATTCGAAGGCTGGCTGGTGTGGGCTGGATGAGAGTGGCCGAAAATCGGGAGCAGTGGCGTGCATTAGGGGAGTCCTATGTCCTATGCACTGTCCTATGGACGAGTGTGGGTTGCTGATGATGATTGATTGTTTTTAGTGCTAAGATTGATCGGCCTCCTCCTCTTCCTTAATCGTTCACTCTTGACGGAGTTCATGGTTGACGATGCATTTTCGTATTGCTGATGCGGCTCGCGCGATTTGTTTCTACTCGTGGCGTTTTACAGTGTCTCGGGAGTTTTGGACAATTTGCAGATTTAGCAGCTCGGCGAAAATTGTGGATACATACAATATTTGTGTGCATGAACATGTTTGTTTGTATTGGTCTGGGTGTTTGCTATGTATTATAAGTATGTATTTACAAAAGAAAAGCATTATATGTATATATTTGTAATCCCACTGTTGATTCTGATATCCGTAACACAGGTGCGTGAGCTACCTAACTCGGAGTCAGATCAATGTATGTGATGTTGTGAAATATTTATTTATTTATTTGAGTTAGTGATTCTGAACGTGCACCCGTGATCCGATTGCCCTGGTCTCCTGTCTAAGGATTGCGAAGGTCAGACGGCAGGCGCTATTGTAATTACCAGGCTTCCCGAATCCTGAAACATTGTCCCCAGGGTCCGAAGCCACAGCTTAAGACGCAACTTTAACACTATTACCCACAATTTTACATATAAAACGCGCACGCACAACTTTAACATATAAAAACAACACATCATACTTTAACCCTGTAGTTAGAATGTGTCGCCTCTACAATGAATTCCTGATAAATAATTATAATTCTATAGATATATTTAATGACAACCTGCCAAGTTTCAAACGGGCAGCAATAAAAAATATCTCCAAAAGATTTTGACAGACAATTTAGACCAATATAGCCGCTCGTTACTTGTAATATTATTAATTGTCATTTAAAGATCTGAGGTTTGTTTTTTTTTAAATAGTAGACATTTTTATTTAGTATCATTGCTTTTGATGTCATGATGTGTACACATGATTTTGGGATAAGGTCTGGACTAAAAATATTTAATTTTGATGATTTTTTGATGTTATTCTGTTTTGTGTGCCAATAAATAAATAAATAAACTGGGAAATTAATTTATTTCACGTTCCTATAGCAAACTTCCAGCTCCGTCATCAGATTAGCACCATGTCAAAATAATTTTACTTTTCATTTGATTTCATCATCATCATTATCAGCCTATCGCAGTCCACAGCTGGACGTAGGCCTCTCCAATTGTTCGCCACCGTGATCTATCCATGGCTCGTCCCTCCATCTAGCCAGAGGGCACCCTACATTATGTTTACAAAGACGCGTTGATGAAAGATCATTTGATTTACCCATGCAAAATTCAATTCAATCGGTAACAGAGAAGTGGATCGAAAACTTACTAGATTTTGACAGACAAACATAGGAACAGGTGAAATTAAATCATGATTAAAGCTTGTGATAGAACTGTCTTCACGAATGACAGTAATTGGTGTCTGGACTCTACTAGGAGGAGAAGAAGTGACGAAGATATTTTAATAATTCTTAATAACCGTCTCACTTACAGAATAATAATTAAAAAAAAAAACAAGTTTATTCTACGGATTCTTAGTCCACGTCTTTTTTATATATTGATGTGAAGCAGACCCTGGGCAAGCTAAGATGACGATGATGATCATGAGAAGTCGCTAGCTGAATTTATAATTGCATCATCATCATTTCAACCAATAGACGTCCACTGCTGGTCATAGCCTTCTCCCAATGTACTGCCGGAACATAGGCCTCCTCCATCGTACACCACACAGATCGGTCCAGTGCCGCCCGCATCCAAGGGATTCCTGTGAACTTCACCAGATCCTCGGTCCACCTTGCAGGAGGCCTGCCACGGCAGCAAATTTCTGTACGCGGCTTCTATTCGAAGACCTTTCCGACCCAATGACTGCCTGTTCTTTTCGCAATGTGCCCTACCCATTGCCACTTGAGGCATGCAATCCTTTGGGCTATCTTTGTGACCTTAGTTCTCCTGCGGATCTCATCATTTCTGATACGATCAGGCAAGGAGATTCTGTTTCTATTTCAGATTCCATTGCCCACTGAGTGACTTTGAGCCTTCATCATCATCATCAGCAACCCACACTTGTCCACTGCCGGACATAGGTCTCCCCTAATGCAACCAATGCGATATACGGACGAGGTCATTTCTTGAAACCATTAGTATAAATTATA